>MU673800.1:5207-57663 GCA_026770625.1 Nicotiana glauca | reverse complement strand
AAGATATGTTACGCTGGTACTCGGTTGAGTTAGGCACCGGGTGCGCGTTGCGGCCCTTTGGTTTGGGTCGTGACACTTTAGATTTATAAAAATATGTTTATGTACATTTCGAATAGATGGTGTATTTAATTCATACCACCTTTGTAAACTCTAAGTCTTAGAAGCTCATGATTTGTACTACCAGTCCTTGGGAAGTGTATAAAAGTTAAGTTATTTCATCATTTAATTTCTCAGTAAGTCTCATTGGATTGGATTGTTGTTAGATGTCTTACCTGACGGGTTGGGTTAGGTGCCATCATGACTACTTGGATTTTGTGTCGTGACAGTTTTTCTTTCCTTGGCCACTTCTGGCTCAGATGTAAGCTTTGTCACTATCTCCTGCATAGCCGAGAGGTTCTCCCTATAAGTGCCTCACCCTATGAGGAAGTCCCTATTCCTTGCATTCCACACTTGTAGCGATGGAATTTTTTCTCCGGAAGCCCGTATACCTTCCCCTTTTTTATGACCGCCAACACTCCAATCATATTCTTTCTGCATCCTCATCCGAAGGTTTGGTTGGCTCGCTCGATTGACCAGTTGGCTGACTACGAATGAATTCCTCCACGTTACTTTGGTAGCAACCTACATTATCTAAATTAAATTAGTATATAAAGTGAATTATAACACTTAAGGAAAATTGAAATCTTACATATGTAGTCTCTGCTCAGTCCTCGACCCACCTATCTGTATCCCCTCGTTCTTATTCTTTAAAATATGTGTCTCCTTGAATATCTCATCATGGTGAAATGGACGCACAAAGTCATCAACCCATTCTAATGGCATTGCATGTCTAACAAAGTCATCAACTCATTCTATAAAATCCTCCCTCAAAATCCGCGAATTAGGATAATACCTATTGTACATACAAGTGCAATGTTCTATCTATACAAATAAAACAAAATAAATTGAGCTATTTCCAAAAGTAAGAACTACTTAATTTATTCTACAATTATAAATTAATTAAATTATTACTTAATTATTATAATTAAATTTTACTATTACACTAAAATTAGATTATAGTAAATATAATTAATTACAATTCATTCAATTTAAACATAAATTATAAGTTCAATTCATACCCAAAAGGTTCAACCCTAAAAGTTTAATTCATATACTAAAAGTTTAACCCATACCTTAAACATTCAATTAATACCCTAAATAATTCAATTAACCTTACAAAACATATGTTCTATCCAAAAAGTTTAATACTTACCCCTAAAAATTTAATTTTTACCCTAAAAATTCAATTCACAAGAACAAATCCTAATAACTCAATTCAATTCAAAGTTAAAATTCAATTCCTAGCTAAACTATTCAAGTCAATACAAACTGAAATATTCAATTTACACCATATTTAATCAATTCAATTCAATTCTATTAAAACAATACCTAAACCTTAGATTACAATAAAATACAAAGTTAAACAATCAATTTAAACACTAATTAACTAATTCATAACTAATTAACAAGATATTAAATTTATACTGTTGACAATAAATTTATGCAGAGAAACAAAACTGCAATCACAAACAACTATAAAGAAAAAAGGATTTTATTAATAAACATTACAGGTTACAACTATGTTTATCCCTTTATTCTTCCCTTCGATTAATTCTACGTGATTCGAGAATATTAGCATCGTATTTCTCGAAAGTAGGATGATGCTGACCTTCATTAGATGTATTTGATCTCCATGAAAAGGAAGAACATCCTTTGATCCCTTCGGCGGCTTTAAGAAAGACAATATTTGGTATCTTTGATCTCTTTGTGTATACTCCATGATTTTTTATGGAATTTCGAGATGATATATATTTTTGAGATTCCTTTGTTAAGAAAACACGTGACCCTTTTTATAGGAGTGACATAGGTTTAAGGTAGAGTAGTCACTGATGGTAGGCTATAACTATGTATTTTGGCCACTATTTGCCCTCTAATTTGCTGCACTTTATTGACGTTTGAGCGTAAAATGGTAATAAATTGCACTGACTGAGTACTTTATGCTTTGTAGGAGCAATTTTGGGCTATAATGAGGTTAGAGAGCATTGAAGGCGAAGTAAAAGCTTAAGGAGTAAATTGGGAGTTCATTCGAGGATCAAAGGAGGTTAGCTCACTTAAAAAGAAGAAAAAAATATTCTATGGCTTAAATTGTAATTCCGGAGACGACTTCCCTTGACCTATATAAAGCCCAGCTCATCCAAAAAAAGGGTATCCTGGATTTTAGGAGAACTTTGAAGGCAACAACAAGCAAGGAGACAGAAGATACGAAAACGAGTTTTTATCCTTCTTCTTCACTTTTTTCTATTATTGGTGATGAATTCTTATATTGTTGGTATGAAAACAAGTATGAGTAGCTAAACTCTTTATTCTAGGGTTTGATGGAACCTCTTACAGGATGAATTTTTTATGCGTTTAATATAATTTGCCAATGGATTTTCTCTACTTATTAAACTATGTGATTATTGTGGTTGATTGAAGGACCCTCAATCGTCTATGCCTATTTAGTGTGTATTACTTGGAAAAGGGTACATATTTAGGTAATTTTTGAACAACATCTCTCCTAGCGTATATGAGGGATCAATGTGGAGGGTTTTAAAGTGGGATAAGGAATAACGAAACCTTGGTGCTATCTTAGTAAGCGGTAAACTAGTGCTAGCTAGCATAGTTCGGAAGAATACGTTTAGTAAATTGTTGTATTTTCTTGAAAGAGACTTACGACACCTCTCACGATCGGTAGAGAGTATCTAGGCAAATTTAAAGGAGACGTAACAGATATGATTGCAATAAGAGGGGGAATTGAATCCTAGATCTTTTCAATCTTGTCTACAACATTTGCTTTGTTTGCAGTAAAATTACAGCTTTTTAATTACCTTTTTGTTCGTTAGTAAACATTCAACTTAATATTTAGTATTTTTGGAAGTTGATTACTTGAATTCTTGCGAAACTAGAAGTTGTGATTAGTATGTTAATTCCTTGTGGAATTCGACTCCGGACCTTTAAACTGGATTATATTTGCAACGACCGCTTAGTCCTTTTTACAAGGTATGGCTGGGACTGATCAATTTTTGGCACCACTGCCGGGAATCAATGGTGTTAGTAATTACAACTAAAAGAATTGTTAGAATTCATAGTTTATTCAACTTTCTCGACTTGAAATTGTTATGTTGAAACTCCAACGTTTGTAGTTTTGTGTTCAACAAGTTCATGCCTAGAAACACCTCAAGAACTGGTGAATTATATGAAGCATTACAGGACACTAATAAAGCTTTCAAGGCACTAATTCAAGAAAACAAGAAAGACAAACAACAACTGAACTAATAGAACAAATCGAACTAGACATGCATGATGTGATAGAAAACCCAAACAACAGAAACAATGGGAATAATCCAAACAACCAGGGTGTGGCGCCTCTTGTGCCAAGCGCAACCTTGTATGATCGGACACAACCAACTGATGAAAATCAGGTAGACGCAATTGCATTTCATCAAATACACACAGAATCATTTCAAATCACAAACAACATGCTATATTTGTTACAGAACAAGGGACTGTTCTCAGGATCTTACATTCAAGATCCTCAGTAGCATTTGAAAGATTTCTTGTAGATATGTGTCATGCAAAAGCAACCAAATGTGACACTGGAAGCAATAACGCTATTATTGTTTCCATTCTCAATGACTAGAGAGGCTCAGACTTAGCTCAGTTCACTCCCTATAAACTCCATTACCACTAGGGAGTAATTAGTCAAGTAATTGTTTATTAAGTTCTACCCACCCAATAAAACTACCAAACAAGTTGATGAGATATTGAGGTTCAAGCAAAAACTAGCTGAAACATTGCAAGAAACATGGGAGAGGTTCAAATGTATGCTGGTTAAGTGCCCACACCATGTCATTCTAGATCAGATGTTAGGTCAAAGGTTCTACATGGGATTGGCAGACAGCTTGAAGGACAATGTTAATGCTTCAATATGTGGAGCATTTTTGAGCAAATCGTTCCGAGAATACAAGGTCTTAGTTGATAAAATGGCTCAAAATTCAGGATGGATGACAAGAAACTGTACAATCACTCCAGCAGTTCACTCGGTGGCTTTGGACCCAAACAACTCCATAGCCTACAATATGGTCACTCTGATGACGCAGATACCCTCACCAAGAAGATTGATGAATCAGGTCAAAAGCAGGTACACATAATTGACACTACTAATGGAGGCTTATGTACACCATGTATTAACCAACCATATGTATTCTCGTGGAGTGGTGAAAATGACAACAAAAACTATTAAGAAAATATGAACTATGTGGGAAACTATGAAGGGCAGAGGGAAGTTGGTCAGAATTAGGGGCAATAGAATTAACAATATAGAACAACACATCAGCAGTACAATAATAGCAACAATTCTGGAGCTATGCAACCACAGGGTTATGTTATGCCTTACCAAAGACAATAGGGATACAATTAGCAAAATAAGTAGCTAGATTATCAACAACCTCAACAATAACTGATAGTGAGATAAAATGATGGGTTGTCTAATATTAAAGGAATGATGCAACAACTGATTGAATCCAACGGAAAAAAGCAAGAGAAAGTCAAATCACATGACTCAGCGATAAAATGAATTGATATTCAATTAGGGGTATCCATTACTCTGAATAATTGTCCCTAAGGGACGATACCTGCAGACACGCATGTCAATCCAAAAGAGCATGGCCCAAAGTAGCTTGTGGCGGTGAGTCTAAGAAATGGTAGAGATCTTGATCTAGAGCAAGAAATTGCTCGTGAAAGCCAACCAACTGAGATACTTGTGCCAGTACCAATTGAGGTATATTATTCAACAGGGTTAACATAGGTGACGATATAACATGCACCAGCGGAAACAAGCAGCGAAAAAGAGGTTGCGAAGGAGACTGAGTTAGTGCAAGAGAAGGCATTAGAAACAGTGCCCGAGCAGGATCAAACTCAAATCACAACAAATAAGTGACCTCCAGTACCTTTCCCATAGAGATTGGACAAATATCAGAAGGATGAGCAACATAAGAAATTCATGGAGATGTTGAAGCAAATCCAAGTGAACATTCCATTGATTGACGCCTTGAAGAAGATGCCCGGTTATGCAAAAGTAATGAAGGACTTGATATCTAGTAAGTTCAACTTTCAAGACTTGGCCACTGTTACACTAACTGAGACATGTAGTGTTGTCACGACGAGACCCATAACTGAGATGTTGTCTAACCCAAGGAGTTTCACAATCCCATGCACAATAGGCAACTATGATTTTGCTAAAGCATTGTGTGATTCGGGGGTGAGCATAAACTTGATGCCCTTGGCTATGTATAAAAGGTTAGAAACTGGAAGAGCAAGACCCACATCCATGTTACTACAGCTAGCCGACCGAATAGTGAAGAGGCCATCAGGTATACTTGATGATGTATAGATGTAGGTTGGAAAGTTTGTGTTTCCGGTTGATTTTGTCATTCTGGACTGCTAGGTTAACGAGAAGATTTCCATAATTTATGGAAGGACATTATTGGCAACTGGGAGAGCTCTAATTGATTTTGAAACTGGGGATCTAAAGATGAGATTTAACAATGAAGAGATAACGTTCAATGTACAAAAGTCTATAAGGAAACACAGTGAGTTTGCTAACTGCTCTCGAATAGAAGTTGTGGATGTGATTTTGGAGGAGGAAGATGAGGATCTGAATGCAAAAGACACTCTACTAGCCTTCCTCATGAACTTAGAAGAGGTAGATTGTGAGGACTTGGTGGAGTCAGTTTTGGCCCTTGAAGGCCAAGGGCACTGGAAAAGAGAGCTCGAATTTGAGCCTTTACACTTAGAAGAAAGAAAGACCCCTCCAGCTAAGCCATCAATTGAAGAGATACCAAATCTAGAGCTAAAACTGTTACCGTCTTACCTCAATATGATTTCTTGGGACCTAACTCAACCTTAGCTGTTATTATCTCATCTATTTTATTAGATATGCAAGCAGAATAGCTTTTACAATTGTTAATGGAGTGCAAGACTGCAATCGGTTGGAACATTACAGTTATTAAGGGTATTATCCCACCATTGTGTAGCATAGCTTTCTACTAGAAGACGGGCACAAACCTTCCAAAGAACATCAAAGAAGTGGTGAAGAAAGAAGTGATCAAGTGGTTAGATGTAGGAATTATCTTCCCCACCTCTGAAAGTAATTGGGTCAGCTCAGTTCAGCGTGTGCATAATAAGGGTGGAATGACTTTAGTGAAAAATGAGAACAACGAGTTGATCTCAACAAGAACAGTCATATGATGGTGAATCTGTGTGGATTACAGAAGGTTGAATAAGGCTACCTGGAAAGACCATTTCCCACTGCCATTCATTGATCAAATTCTAGATAGATTGGCAAAGAGGTGCCACTTTTGCTTTTTGGATGGATACCTGGGGTATAATCAGATCTCTATTACCCTAAAGGATGAAAGAAAATGTCGTTCACCTGTCCATATGGAATCTACGCCTTTCGGAGAATGTTGTTTGGCCTATGCAACACACCCGCCACATTCCAAAGGTGCATGATGGCCATCTTTACAAATATGGTATAGGAAATAATGGAGGTTTTCATGGATGAGTGGTGGGGAACTCATTCGATGATTGAAGGTTGGTGTAATAGAAAAGTTTCCACCACCCACTTCCATCAAGGAAATAAGAAGTGGAAATAAGAAGTTTCCTTGGCCACGCCAGTATCTACAGGAGGTTTATAAAAAGATTTTTCCAAAATTGCTAACACTTTGTGTAAATTTCTTGAAAAAGATCACCCTTTTGTGTTGTTTAATGACTGCACGGTATCTTTTGAGGAATTAAAGAAGATGCTAGTATCTGCACCTATCATAGTTGCACCCGACTAGGAGCAACCATTTGAGCTGATGTGTCACACAAGAGACTATGAAATGGGAGTAGTTATCAGTCACCAAAAAGTTAAAGTCGTGCATCCAATCTACTACGCAAGTAGAATCTTGAGTGGTGCCCAACTTAATTACACAATGACTGAGAAGGAGATGCTAGAAGTAGTGGGTGCATTTTAAAAATTCAGGTCATACCTGATAGGCTCGAAGGTAATTATTTATACTAACCGTGCCAAATTTGATGGGTACTACTGTTTCAAGAATTTGACTTAGAAATCTATAACCGAAATGGAACGGAGAACCAAACGGCTGATCACTTTTCTAGGCTGGAAGGAGCAGAGAAGAAGGTTGACGTGGAAGATATTGTAGAGACTTTCCCGGATGAACAACTGTTGGCCATGAGCCTTGAGGTAGCGCCATGGTTTGCAGACATTGCAAACTACCTGGCGAGCTATTGTCCCTTATGACCTTTACACTCTCCAAAAGAAAACGATCTTTCGTGACTGTCGCATGTTTTATTGGGATGAACCTTATATATTCAGGATTTGTACTGATAACATAATCCGAAGATGTATCTCCGAGATAGACCAATCTTTTATTTTTCAAGCTTGTCACGCATCCCAATATGGTGGCCATTTCAGGAGAGTAAGGACAACTGCGAAAGTGTTGGAGTTGGACTTTTAGTGGCCGACACTGTTCAAAGATGCAAACTTCTAGGTGAAGGGTTGTGATGAATGCCAATGAACCGGGAATATTTCTAGCAAAATGAGATGCACATGAACCCAATTCAGGAGGTAGAAGTGTTTAATGTATGGGGAATCGATTTCATGAGGCCTTTTGTCAGCTCATATGGCAACAAGTACATACTGGTAGCTGTGGACTATGTGTCAGAATGGATGGAGGTTGCAGTGCTCCTTACAAATGATGCAAAAGGGATCATTGGTTTTTTCAGAAAGAATATATTCACCCGATTTGGCACTCCAAGGGAAATAATCAGTGATGGAGGCACTCAATTTTGCAACCGAGCCTTCACAAATCTGTTAAAAAAAATGGTATGTGACACAAGGTTTCCACCCCATATCACCCACAAACGAGTGGGCAAGTGGAGTTCGAACATAGAGATAAAGAGCGTTTTGATAAAGACCATGAATGCTACAAGAACGGCTTGGGCGAGAAAGTTAGAAGATTAACTCTGGGCATTTCGTACCGCTTTCAAAATTCTGATTGACATGTCGCCGTATAAATTAGTATTTGGGAAGGCATGTCACTTACTAGTGGATTTGGTGCATAGAGCTTTGTGGGCATTGAGTTGCACGAGCTTGATGGGTTTCTCTACCATGCTTTTGAGAGCACAGACAATACAATGAAAGAATGAATATGATGCACGACAAAAATATTCTTGAGCGGAGTTTTAAACCTAGAGATATGTTATTTATATACAATTCAAGATTGAAGTTGTTTCCGGGCAAGTTGAAGTCAAGATGGTTAGGAGCTTTTCGTGTGGTATATATGCTTTCAATTGCAGCCATCGATATTACATCGGAAGATGTCTCCACAGGATCAAAGTTAATGGGCAAAGACTAGAATATTATTAGGGCATGGTTGAGGAAGATAAAGTGATCTCGACCTTGTACTTGAAAGATCCTTGATAAGGATAAGCCGAGTTATGCCACAATGTTAAATTAGGTGCTTTTTGGGAGGTTACCCATAGTTTAGTTGTAATTCGTCATTCCGTAATATTAAATCAAGCGTTTCTTGGGAGACAGCCCTGTTTTTGTGTTTTTCTTTATTTTTCGTGTTTGATTTTGAATTTTGGAAGTATTGAAATGTTTATAACTATTGTCGGAATGAAATATTGGAATGACTCGATGTGAAGAAATCATGAATAAAGGCCAAAAGTGGCAAAATTTTAAAAGCTAGGAAAAAATGAGCATTTTCAGACCCTCACTGCCACACATGTGCGGGCGCGCACCCACCGTGCATTGACCAAGCACTGGGCACCCGTTATTTATGTAATTTTTTTTCTTTCTTCTTTTTCTCTTTAGAAATAATCCCGACCAACCCCCTTCTTAAACACCCCATATTTCAAAATCCAACCCTAACCCCTTCTCTCATCTCTTCTCTTCCATAGATCCCCCTTCTCTCAGCTTTTCTCTTCTACTTTCCTTCATTTTTCTCCTAAACCCAAATCATCACAAGTTTCCCTCAGGTAAGTTACATGTTCCCCTTCTTAATTTAGTTTACTTTCTTTTCTTTTTTTGAATTGTAGTAGATTTTTGTTTGTTATTTCTCTCTAGTTATACTTGTTTGTGTGTTTGGGTAATACTCGAATTTCATCATGATGGGTTAGGTGAGATATTGGTATATCTTTCATTGAATTGGGGTTATAAAATTATAGTTTTGGGGTTTGGGTGAATTGTGTACATCAGTGTTTATATAAATGCCACAATGAGTTCAAGAATGTAATTTTGTGACCAAGTGTTCTAGTGAAGTCTGAGTAGCCTCTCTTGGTTTACACATAGTGCCTTTAGCTAATATTGGTATTTGTTTCAGGTATTATGACACCTTCCAAGAAAAGAAGAACCACAGGTGCCTTCTCTAGTGGTCAGGTTGGCTCATCCCGGTCGCGATCTTCTGGCAATGCTCGCAAGTTTGATAATAAGAAGTTTATCTAGTGCAGCCCATGAATGCTTCTGTAATAAGGCCCCTAAGAAACCCATGCCGGAGAGGGGAATTTATACGTGGTCCCTCTAAAATGACTGCCCCAATATGTATCGTGAATTGTTCCGACGAAAGCTATGGATATTGGTTGAAGAACCTAACGAAGCCAATTTAATGGTTGTTCAGGAGTTTTAGGTGAAATACCCAGAACACTGTTGAGGAGCCAGTGGGTATTTGGGACAAGCAGGTTCGAAAGCTGATGACAAAGAACACTACATCAGTAAAGGTTCCGTGGAAGAGTCAGTCGGACAAGGAGGTTGATAGTAGACTATATTATGTGATGTAGATGTTATTTATGCTCGAAGTTAACCACACTTTATTGATGTTTATGATAACAAAATGCTCTAATTGAGGTTTTTGTGCTTTGTAGGAACAAGGGTTGATTATGAGGACATTGAACAGCTTTTGGAGCTAATTTGGAGCAAGGAAAGCCACTCGGAGGTGAATGCGCGTGAATGAATAAGGAGATAAGTAGAAAACAGTTGAACCTCATGAGTGCGGGCGCGCTCCAGCTACGCTAGTCTAGGCAGAATAGAATGCGATATGCGCGGCTAGAGTGCGGTCCGAGTGTGGTCGCGCTCGTCGATTCGCTGAACCTTATTTCTAGGGGTAATTTTGTAAGTCAGGGGCAAATCTCCTTAACATATAAGAAGCCCAAGTCGCCCAAAGAGAGGGTATCAAGGTTTTATTAGTTTTGTTGGAGGCAAGAACAAGTGTGAGAAGATCAAGACACCATTAGAGTTTTTTATTCCTCTTTATGTTATCATTATTTTGTGAATTATGAGTAATTTTATGGCTTTATCTTGTTTTACCATGAGTAGCTAAACATTTAATGTAGTGTTTATGGAACCAATTGTTACATGAAGTTTTGACTCAGTTTTGTTATAATCGAGTCGAGTTTATTATATGATTGTTCAACTTTATTTTGTATGGTGATTAATTGAATGAGCCCTTGATTAATCGTGTCTAGTCGTCTTGTGTTGCTTGAGAAAGAATACTATGTTAGATTGTTGTTGAACAACACCACTTTTGAGTAATTGCAGAGATTCATTACTTGAATTTAAAAGTGGGGTTAGAAATAATGAAACTTTGGTGTGATAATTCAGAGGTGCACAAATTATCAGCTAGAGTAGTTCGAGAGAATGCTCTAGTAAATTATCGTAGTTCATTGAGAGATAATTGTGGTAACCCATAGCTCATAATCCTCATAGAGTATTACGGCGAGATTATAGCAAAAGAGTAAAATATTAATCTAGCAATTGGGGAAGTCAATACCCTAGATCTCTTTACCATTGAATTATCTCTAGTTTGGAATATTATTAGTATTAATATCATTTTACTTTAGTTAAGCAAATCCTAATATTTATTGATAAAAATCTTGCATCAAGAAATTGTCTGAGCTTGTACTAGCATCACTAAGAGTTGTAATAGATAGGTTAATTCCCTGAGGATTTGACTCCGCACTTGTAAACTCAATTATATTTGCAACAACTGCTTTCTCTTTTATAAGGCATAGTTGGGTATGACCAATTTTGGCGTTGTTGCCAGGGAACTAACGGTGCTATTTATTACAACTTAGAAGTAGTGCTAGAATTTTTAGTATAGATCAATTTTCTACGGTGTTAAATAACATTTTATTGAAATTCTCACGTTTGAACTTTTGTGTGATTCAGGTGTATGCCTAGAGATTCTTCGAGGACTGGTGAACTATTTGAAGGACTCTCAAACCCCAAAAAAACATTTAGGGCACTAAATCGTGCCAACAAGAAGAACAAACAATCACAACGAACACACCAACTCGCAACTATAATGGACAACAGGGAAAACATCAATGCAAATGAAGTAGTGGTGGCACCTCTTATGCCAGAAGCTGCACTTTCTGATTGGGCACAGCCAACAGCTGACAACCTGGCCACCACCATTACTGTGCCCCAAATACAAGCGGAGACATTCCAGATCACCAACAACATGTTGCATCTTCTGCAGAATAAGGGATTGTTCTCCGGGTCACACATTGAAGACCCTCAACAACACCTGAAAATTTTTCTATCAATTTGTGTGACCCAAGGGCAGCCAAATGTGACCCTAGAAGCCATCAAGTTGTTACTGTTCCTATTCTCTCTGACTGGGAAGCTCTGACTTGGCTGAATTCTCTCCCAATAAATTCTATTGCCACTTGGGAGGAATTAGTCAAGCAGTTCCTGAACAAGTTTTTACCTGCCCAACAAGACTGCAAGACAGATTGATGAGATATTGCAGTACAAGCAGATGCCTACTGAGACCTTGCATGAAACTTTGGAAAGATTCAATGGGATGCTAGTGAATTGTCCTCACCATGGTATTCCAGAACAGATGCTCGACCAGAGATTCTACATGGGGTTAGCAAATAATTTAAAAGCCAATGTAGATGCTTTAGCTAGGGGTGCATTCTTGAGCAAGACATTCACAGACTGTAAAATTCTTCTTGATAAGATGGCTCAGAATCCGGGGTGGATGATGAGAGGTACGACCCTAACACCAATAGTGCATTCAGTTCCTCTTGACCCAAATAATTCACATGTAGAGAACATAGCCACACTCTTGACGCAAATGAGTATAGTGACGAAGAAGATTGATGAGATGGGTACAAAGCAAGTACTTATCATTGACACAACAAATGGAGGACTGTGTTCACCTTGTATTAATTAATCTTATGTGTGTTCATGGAGTGGAGAAGGTGACAACTAAGGTTTAAGAGAAGATATGAATTATGTCAACAATTTTAGGAGTCAGAGGCAAGGAGGACAACAATAGGGACCAGTACCCAATAAACAGTATAGACTGAACATGCCACAACTTGGAGGTATGCGAGGCTAAGGCCAAATGGTGCCACATCAGAGACAATAGGGCTATCAACAACAGCACTAGCAATGGTTGACATATCAGCCACCTTATCAGCAATATGGTAGAAATTAGGGGTATGCTACAATAACTCATTGGAACAAATGGTAAGATGCAAGAAAAGTTTGTAGCGCATGACTCAACAATTAAGGGTATTGAAACTCAACTAGGCAGATATCCATGGCCTTAAATAACCGCCCCCAGGGAACATTGCCAGCCGACACGAATATTAACCCCAAGGAGCAAAACCCAAGTCAGCTGATGTTAGTAAGTCTCCAGAATGGGAGAGACTTAGACAAGGAGCAAGAAGTTTCTCAATCCAAAAAAGAGACTACACCAGTCACTCCAGTTCCATTAGAGATAGATGAATCAGCAGGACTCACTAAATTGGTGGTTGAACAGGCTCAGGTTGATAAGGGTAAGGCTAAAAAAAGTGAACAAGTGGCAGAACAGGTGGTACCTCCTGTGCCACAAAATTCCAACAAGGAACATCCAGCAAGCAGTGGACAAAGAGTGATGCTTGAACCATTCCCTCAGAGACTGGCAAAACAAAAGAAAAAAAGATCAATACAGGAAATTCATAGAGATGCTTCGTCAGATTCAATTGAATATACCTCTGATGGATGCTTTGAGGGAAATGATAGGCTATGAAAAGATGATGAAGGACCTGATGTCACGAAAATTAGACTTTTAGGACCTGTCCACAGTAACTCTGACACAGACATACAGTGTGGTAGTGACAAGACCTATTGCTCAAAAGATGTCTAATCCAGGTAGCTTCACTATTCTGTACACTATTGGGAGTTATGATTTTGCAAAAGCATTGTGTGACTTAGGAGCCATCATAAACTTGATGCCTTTGGCAATATATAGAAAAGTAGGCATTAGCATAGTTAAACCAACTTCGATGTTGTTGCAACTGGTTGACCTTACGGTTAAAAGACCGACGGGGATTCTTGATGATGTGCTGGTACAAGTGGGAAAATTTGTATTCCCTATAGACTTTGTTATTCTTGACCACCAGATAGATGAAGAGATACCCGTCATTTTGGGGAGGCCATTTTTAGCCACTGGGAGAGCATTGATTGATTATGAAACTTGGGAATTAAAAATGAGGTTGAACGATGAAGAAGTAATATTCAACGTTCAACAATCCATGAGGAGACCCAGTGAATATGAAAATTGCTCATTAATGGAAGTTGTGGATGTGATCCTATATAAAGACTATGAGACCTTGAATGCCAATAAATTTAGAGGAGATGGATGGTGAAGGGTTAGCAGAGTGGGTCATGGCACTCGAAGGCCAAGGATTCTGGAAGAGGGAACCTGAGTTGGAGCCCCCTGATTTAGAAAAGATAGTTACACCACTTTCAAAACCATCAATAGAGAAACCATCACAGTTGGAGCTGAAACTGCTTCCAACCTACCTCAGGTATGCTTTCTTAGGTCCCAATTTTTCTTTGCATGTCATTATATCATTTGGTTTTATAGCTTTGCAGGTAGAACAATTATTGTAGGTGTTGCAGGAATGCAAAACTGCCATTGGTTGGACCATGGCAGACATAAAGGGTATCACCCCGACCTTCTGCATGCACAACATTCGTCTGGAAGAAGGTCACAAAACTTCTAGGGAACATCAATGAAGGCTGAACCCGAATATGAAATAGGTAGTGAAAAGGAGGTAATCAAGTGGCTAGACGCGGGCATCATCTTTCCCATCTCTGACAACAATTGGGTAAGCCTCGTCAAGTGTTTACCGAAAAAGGGTGGAATGACAGTTGTACAAAATGAGAAGAATGAGTTTATCTCAACTCATACATTCAAAGGGTGGCAGATTTGCATGGATTATAATAAATTAAGCACAGCCACCCGAAAGGACCATTTCCCCTAGCCCTTCATTGACTAGATGTTGGATAGGTTAGCTGGCCGATCTCATTTTTGTTTCTTGGATGGATACTCGGGGTACAATAAGATGTCAATAGCCCCAGAAGATAGAGAGAAAACATCATTCACGTGTTCTTCTGGCATCTTTTCCTTTCGGAGAATGCACTTTGGACTTTGCAATGCACTAGCCACATTCTAGTGGTATATGTTAGCCATTTTCACCGAAATGGTCAAAGACATTATGCAGGTGTTTGTGGATAATTTCTCTGTGGTAGGGGATTCATTTGAAGATTGTCTTCACAACCTTAAAAGAGTGCTTAAATGATGTGTGGAGACAAATTAGATGCTGAACTAGGAGAAGTGCCATTTCATGGTACAAGAAGGCATAGTGTTGGGGCATAGAGTGTCCAAAAAGGGGATTGAAGTAGACCATGCAAAAGTTGATGTTATTGAGAAGCTCACAGCACCCACATCAGTGAAACCAATGAGAATTTTCCTTGGGCACACTGCATTCTACAGGTGGTTCATCAAGGATTTTTCAAAAATTGATAACCTCTTATGTAAGTTGCTTGAAAAAAGACCAGCACTTTATGTTTTCTAATAATTGCAGATTAGCATTTGAGGAGCTGAAGAAGAGATTGGTGACTGAGCCCATCATTGTTGCACCCAACTGGGAGCAACCATACGAGCAGATGTGCGACGCCAATGATTACGCTATAGGAATGGTTTTAGGGCAGCGCATGGAGAAAATTATGCACCCAATTTACTATGCAAGAGGACGTTTTGTAGTACACAACTAAATTACATGGTCACGGAAAAGGAAATGCTTGCTGTAGTGTTTGCCTTCGACAAATTTAAGTCATACCTTATTGGCTCGAATGTTATTGTTTATACTGACCATGCAGCCATTAGGTACTTGATAGCAAAGAAGGAGTCAAAGCCCGGCTTGATTTGCTGGGTTCTGTTGCTACAAGAATTTGACCTAGAGATTCGTGAACGAAAGGGGACAGACAACCAAGTAGCAGACCACCACTTGATATTGGGAGGGGCAGAAAAGAGAACGGAGGTTGAAGATATCATTGAGACATTTCTCGATGAGCAATTTCTTGCTGTGACAATGGAGGAGGCACCATGGTATGTTGCTATTGCTAATTACTTAACATTTGGTATTGTACCTCATGATCTCTCCTCAATTCAAAAGAAAAAAAATTTCCATGATTGTCGTGCGTATTATTGGGATGAACCCCTATTATTCAAAATATATGTAGATAACATGATCCGATGGTATATCCCCGAGTAAGATCAACCCTCTATTTTGCAGGCTTGCCATGCTTCGCCATACGGTGGATAATTTGTAGGAATTAGGACAACAGCAAGGTGTTGGAATCAGGCCTATGTTGGCCTACATTGTTCAAGGATACCCATGCTTGGGTCAAAAGTTGTGATGAATGTCAAAGGACGGGCAACATATCCCGTCGTCATGCGATGCCAATGACCACAATCCAAGAGGTGGAAGTGTTTGACATGTGCGGGATCGACTTTATGGGGCCTTTCGTCAGCTCATACGGTAAGAAATATATACTGGTTGCCGTTGACTGTGTCTCCAAGTGGGTCGAAGCAGTTGCTCTCCCAATCAATGATGCGAAAGGGGTGACCGGTTTCCTAAAGAAAAACATCTTCACACGTTTTGACGCCCCCAAGCCATAATTAGTGATGGTGGCTCTTATATTTGCAATAGAGCGTTTGTACGCATGTTGGAAAAGTATGGAGTTCGCATAAGGTAGCGTTACCATACCACCCATAAATAAGCGGGCAGGTGGAAGTGTCCAATAGGGAAACCAAAAGTGTCCTATAAAAAACAATGAATGCAACAAGAACTAATTGGGCAAAGAAGCTGGACAATGCATTGTGGGCATACCGCACAACCTTCAAAACTCCAATAGGTATGTCACCATACAAGTTGGTATATGGAAAGGCATGCCACCTTCCAGTTAAGCTCGAAAAAAAAGCACTGTGGGCATTGTGACAACTAAACTTAAACATGGAGACAACGGGCACCAACAAAGTTAATTGGTTGCATGATCTTGAGGAATTTTGATTCTAGACATTTGAGAGTGCTAGACTATATAAAGAAAGAATGAAACTATGCATGACAAGCATATCATGAAACGAAATTTCAGACACGGAGAATTAGTGCTGCTATATAACTCAAGGTTGAGGTTTTTCCCAGGTAAGTTGAAGTCCCAATGGTCAGGACCATTCAGAGTGGTGCAATTGTTCCAATTGGAGGGTTGGAGATTGAATCTGAAGATGGGACGAACAAATTCGCAGTGAATGGACAGAGGTTAAAACATTACCTTGGAATGACTGGAGAAAAAGGGAGCAGCGTGGTGATAACATTGGAGGTGCACCAATACACAAATGAGGAGTGATGATATAAGCCTGCGTCGTTCCGCAATGTTAAATTAGGCGCTGCATGCGAGGCAACCTATTGGCTTGTTGTATTTTCCGTGCCACGACATTAACTAAGGCAATGGTTGGGAGGAAACCCAATGCGTACTGACTTTAGTATAGTTAGAATTTGTTATTTTTTATTTTAGTAAGTACTAACCAGTGGAGGTGAGCTTGGGCGAGTGATAAGTCCATCAGACGTTGAAGGAATAGGTTAAAAAATTGAAAAATCTCGAGGCCCAGGAGCGCGACAGCGCATGAATCGTGTTTAGACCGCGCATATTGCAATGTATTATGCCTTTCCACGCTAAGACCACTCATATGGTAAAGTATTCTATTTTACTAGTGCGGTCACGCTCGGACCGCGCTAGTACCGTGTTGCCTTCCACTTTAATCTAAGCTAATTTTTTTAAATTGATTTTACTTCTTTTTATTAATTATTTTGTCTTTTAATTGTAATATACTAAATTATCTCCCCCCCCCCCCACAAAAACCTGATATTTCTCTCCCTCTTCTACTTTACTCACGCCCAAGCCTAAACCCTCACTCACAAATCAAAACACTCAACTCCCCTCTTCTCCCCCAAAGAACCCCAGCCCTAATACTCCTAAATTCACAATCCAGCACACCCAAGCCACCCTATTTTCTCCTCTAACTATCACCTTACATCTACTAACCACAATCTCATTAGGTAAGGTTTTGTTTTTAGAAATATTAATGTTCTTGGTGACGTAGTAGCTTCTCTTTCTTTTCTTTCGTATATTTTTTGTAGTGTACTCTTGTATGCTAGTGGGTTTGTTGAGGTTTTTGTAAATGTATCTCTTAATATATGTGGGTGACACTGGGGAAATTGTGGTGGTTTGTGGATTATAAATTTGTCGAATAGGGACTCCGGTGAATGGTGCATACAAAGTGTTTGTTAGAATACCTCAATGCGTTGTTAATGTTATGTGTGACCAATTGGGCGGATGAAGTCTGAGTAACCTCCTTTGGTTCGCATCTACTGTGTTTTACTGATGAAGTTCTTGATTTCAGGTACTATAACACTTTTCAGGAAACACTGAACCATCGGTGCTTCATCCAACGGCCAAGATGGATCTTCCAGAGTGCGCGCTTTAGCTCCTGCTTGCCCTTATGATAATAACAGGTTCGTCTCCGTTGCAGCTCATGACCATTTTGCTGATAAGGCACCCAAGAAACCAATACCGAAGAGGTACTGGGATATAGGATCACTCCAATATGGGTGCCCCAACTTGTACAATGAGCTGGTAAGGCGTAGGCTAGAATTGTTTTTTGAAGAACCGGATGATGGGAATTTGATGGTTGTGCGCGAGTTCTATGCGAATGTTAAAGAAAATGTGAATGGTGTAGTCATAGTGTGCAAGAAGGTTGTGGATGCCTCTCTAGAGGGTATTCCGAGAATATACCGGCTGCTCGCACCTGTGGCGGAGATAGAAGACTACTATGAAGCCTATGGTAGAAAATAAACTCAATGGGAGTTATTCTTTTAAACAACTTGTGTGCCTGGAAAGGAGATTGTGTGGATGAAATATGGGCATAAGTTCCGTTAAGCGGCACTCACCTTTGAAGGGAAGTGCTGGCTATATGTCATCAACAACCGACTACTCCCGTCCTCCAACACCACAGAATTGAATGCCCCTCGAGCTGCATTGATTTGGTGTTTTGTGAATTGTCACAACTTTGACGTGGCCAAGCTTATACACAAGGAGATGTTTACACGTTGTTCAGTAAAGAGGTATGGTTTCTTATTCCCTTCCCTAGTCACTAGGCTTTCTCGAGCAGCTCGGGTGCCGGAAAATTTGAGTGTGGATGGAAAAGTGAAGAGAGACAATGTTTTGAGCAGATAAGGTGACTACTGGGAATGGGCATGTGGCACCTTTTGGTGATGATAGTGATGACTCATATGCATATGAGGAGGGAGAGGATGAGCAGGAGGAAGTAAAAGCCGAGTCGCCCACCTATGAGTAGGTTACAGAAGCTGCATGACCATCTGAGGTCGGTTGGGTTACCTGGTTAGCAGTCTTAGAGCAGAAGATTGCAGGGATATGTACCACGGTTGCAAACTTGGGGATGCGGGTTGATGCTTTGGCCACCCAGAATGCTAAATCGAAAAAGAAAATCATAGGTTGGCTGCGTGCTTTAGGTTGGGCGTGTCACCTTGACCCTGGCACTGTCTCTGATAAAGACTGATCTACCAAGGAACTCCCCTTACCTTACTCTTCTTTAATTTCTTTGACATAGGGACATGCCAAATCTTTAAGTGTGGAGTGGGGGATGATTGTTGTTATTTTACAATTGTATATATTTGTTTGGTATGTTTGGTTGTTGTTAATTAACTTCGACTTGACCCGAAGATGGATACCTCTCGACAGGACTCTTGAGGGACTTAAGTCGAACAAAAAAAAAACAAAAAATTAAAAAACAATTCTCCTGTTAGGTAGTGTATTAACTCTCCCTTGGTTTTTTATTGAAATCACGACTCTTTTCCAAGGGTTTCCGTTTAAACCGGGTGTAGTTAGTTTTTTCTTTTTTTTTTGGATTAGGAATTTTTGGGCGAAGAAGAATAGAGATTGTTTTTTTTTTGGTTTAGGAATTTTTGGGCGAAGAAGAATAGAGATTACTTTAATGTGACACTTAGGCTCATTAGTTGACTATAGCAATAAAGCCTTAAAATGTGTGTTCTTAAGTTGGCTTAAGCAGCTTGAGCAGAGTATCTAATGGTCCTAACTGAATTGAGTCATGTGCCATGTGTGAGTGAGGCTTTGTATATCCTATGCTAACACTCAATTTCTAGAACTTGCCTTGTGTGTGTACGAAGCGAAATGGTAGTCTTAATTGGTCTGGAAAGTGATACAGGTGTTTCCTTGTTGAACCTATCTATATATGTTTTCACCCACCTGATTGTGTATATCCTAGTTAACCCCTTTAAGCCTATAATCCTATTTCATTGGAAACCACATTACAAGCCTTGCCCAAGTTGTGAATTTTCTATTTTTTTGAACACTATCACCTCTTAGAAGAACTTGAATTGTAATGAATATTGAAAATTTAAAGTGTGGGGTGGTTGGTGAGTGGAGCTAATGAAATAAGGAGAAAGGTGCATGGTGTTGAGAAGAAAACAAGAGCCACTTGAATTGAAAGTGGTGACTCTTTATGTAAGTGTGCTTAAAGAAGTAAGGGGTTTAACTCAATGATGTAAAGGTGGAATGATGGTTTGACAAAGGTATGGGCTTAAAAGTGAAAGATGTATTGAAGTGGTTAGGGAGGTATAGTCACTATACCCATATGTATCCTACCTGTCCCGCAACCAATATTACAATCAAATAGAGTCCTACTTGATTGTAGATCAAATGAGTTTGATTAGTCAAGTATTACATTACGGGCAAGCCTATGGTGCGTTGTTTGTGGAATAAGAATTTCTTTCTGAGGGTGAGTGGAATCTTAAGTATTTGAATTCCTCTGTGTATGAATTACAATGACCATGATGCAGGTTTCTTTTGTGGTTAGTAGGCACATGATTCATGAAGGGAAGGTAAGTCCGGACCTCTAATTGAGAGTATGAAAGACGGCTAGGGACATTACGTGGCTGGAGAGAGAGTCCACTCTTGAGGTTAGGATGTTACGCTAAGGTAGTCTATCTATGTGAATTATTCTTGGTACAAGGAGTGGGGAATTGACCCAGTGATGATTAGGCCTATAGAGTACGGTTTTGTTGCTAGACAACTAGCAACGGTTTAAGTCTTGGGTGTTTATAGTAGCCTATATTATGCAATATAGATGCTATTTATGCTCGAATTTAACCATAAATTATTGATGTTTTAAGTGCTAAATGATAACAAAATGCTCTAATTGAGATTTTTGTGCTTTGCAGGAGCAAGGGTTAATTATGAGGACATTGAACAGCTTTTGAAGCTAATTTGGAGCAAGGAAATCCACTCTGAGGTGAATGCGCGTGAAAGAAGAAGGAGAAAAGTAGAAAACAGTTGAACCTCATGAGCGCGGGCTAAGTGTGGGCGTGCTCCAGCCACGCTAGTCCAGGCAGAGTAGAACACAATATGCGCAGCCCAAGCGCGGTCCTATCACGACCACGCTCGTCAATTTGCTAAACCTTATTTCCAAGGGTAATTTCATAAGTTCGGGGACAACTCTCCTTAAAATATAAGAAGCCCAAGTCGCCCAAAGAGAGGGTATCAAGGTTTTATTAGTTTTGTTGGAGGTAAGAACAAGTGTGAGAAGATCAAGACACCATTAGAGTTTTTTATTCCTGCTCTTGTTATCATTATTTTGTGAATTATGAATGATTTTATGGTTTTATCTTGTTTTACACTAAGTAGCTAAACATTTAATATAGGATTGATGGAACCAATTGTTAGATGAAGTTTTGACTCAATTTTGTTATAATCGAGCCGAGTTTATTATATAATTGTTCAACTATATTTTGTATGGTGATTAATTGAATGAGCCCTTGATTAATCGTGTCTAGTCTCTTTTTGTTGCTTGAGAAAGAATACTAGATTAGATTGTTGTTGAACAACACCACTTTTGGGTATCTGGATAGATTCATTACTTGAATTTAAAAGTGGGGTTAGAAATAACAAAACTTTGGTGGAATAATTTAGAGCTGCATATATTATCAGTTAGAGTAGTTCGAGAGAATGCTCTAGTAAATTATCGTAGTTGATCGAGAGATAATTGCAGTAATCTATAGCTCATATCCTCATACAGTATTACGGCGAGATTATAGAAAAAGAGTTAAGAATTAATCTAGCAATTGGTGAAGTCAATACCTTAGATCTCTTTACTATTGAATTATCTTCAATTTGGAATATTATTAGTTTTAATATCATTTTACTTTAGTTAAGAAAATCCCAATATTTATTGATAAAAATCTTGCATCCGAAAGTTGTTTGAGCTTGTACTAGCATCACTAAGAGTTGTAATAGATAGGTTAGTTCCATGAGGATTCAACTCCGAACTTGGAAACCGGATTATATTTGCTATGATCGCTTTGTCTTTTATAAGGCATAGTTGGGCGTGATTAGAGACGTCTTGGGAGATCGAGCAGGATATGCACAGTCGTAATCATCATCTTTTCACCACTTAAGGTATCTCTCTATAGTCTTTCGAGGACGAACGATTGTTTTAAGAAGTGGAGGATGTAACGACTCAGCTACTCATTTTGAGATTTTGAGCCCTGATCCCCTAGTTACTGCCTTCCCCATATCCATTTCTGCTATTGTGACTTGTCGGGAAGATTCGTTTTGATTTTTGAAGTGTTTTGGGACACTTAGTCCCGAAAAGCGAGCTTAAGTCTTAAAATTTGGATAGTAGTCAAAACTGTGTGAACACAACTCCAAAATGGCGTTCCATCGATTCTGTTAGCTTTGTTGAGTGATTTTGGGCTTAGGGCGTGTCCGCATTGTATTTTGGAGGTCCGTAGCTTATTTAGGCTTGAAATGGCGAAAATTAATTTTTTTTGAATTTTAGACCGATAGTAGAATTTTTGATATTGGGGTCAAAATCTGATTTCGAAAGTTGTATTAGGTCTGTAGTATTGAATATGACTTGTGTGCAGAATGAGGTCAATCTGACGTTGTTTGATAGGTTTCAACATCTATTGTGGAATTTAAAGTTTCAAGTTCATTAAGTTTGGATTGGAGGGTGATTTGTGTTTTTTGTGTTGTTTGACGTGGTTTGAGGGCTTGACTAAGTTTGTATGGTGTTTAAGGATTGGTTGGTATGTTTGGTTCAGGTCCCGGGGGCCTCAAGTGTGTTTCGGATGCTAATGGGTTGAAATTTTTACTTAGGTCATTGCTGAAGTTTTGGGCATCTGGTGTTTTCGCACCTGCGGTGGGGAGACTGCAGGTGGGGGGGCTCGTAAAAGTGGAGAAGCAAGCACAGAAAGTGGATTTGGACAACCCAGGCTAGGATCGTGGTGTGAGGAGAATTTCGTATCTACAATGCCCACAAATGCGCTAGGATGTACGTAGAAGCGGCCTAGGACCATAGAAGCGAGACACTTTCCGTAGGTGCGGCCTCCTTACAGCAGATGCAGCCCCTGAGGACTTAAGTCATTTCCACTCCTGCGATGGTATTTCCAGAGGTGCGGTTTAACGGGCAAAAAAAGGCAAAAATCGAGGGTTTGATTCATTTCACCATATTTTGACTTGGGAGATTGGGATTTGGCAATTCCTTGAGGGTTTTCAAAGAGAGCTTTGGGGTAAGGATTCGTAACTAGAATTTAGTTATATTTCAATAATCTATTGTTGTTTTTTCAAGTAATTATGGAATTTGAGTGAGAAAGTTGAGAAAATGGGGGAAAAGTTCCCCAGCTGAATTTCAGAGATTTGACTGGGATTTAGGCATCATATTTGGATAATTTTAGTATGAGTAAACTCATGAGTAAATGGGTGTTCATATTTGGTAACTTTTACCAGATTCATAGACGTGGGCCCGGGGAGGCTTTTTGGGGCGGATTTTCAATTTCTTTCCTTAGCTTCAATTTCAATAGCTAGATTGGTTTCTTGTATTGTATTTATGTTATGTAATTAGTTTTGTCTATATGTGGGCCATTCAGAGCCCGATATTTGTGTAAAAAAATTGTGACGGATTGATTTAGCTTGTTTCGAGGTAGGTGGCTTTCATAACCTTGTGTGGGGAAACTCCCCTTAAGACTTGGTATTGTTTGATATATGAGCACCGTGTACGTGATGTGACGAGTATGTACACGGGCTATTAGATGTAAAACTCCATTTTTCAGCAAGTCATAAGCCGTTTTGCTCCTTGTCTGAACAACACTAGCATATGTAGCTATCTTGTTTAGATTAGGAAAGCATGCATACGTGTTTTAACTGCCTATTTGAACTCTGTACAGCATGTTTAGTGAAATTACCCGGTTTCTTTGATTTCAACTCAGTCTAAACTGTAGGTTTCTTGCTATGAATATTGTTTTTATTGGTTGAGCTGTATATTTACATCGGGACTACAAAACGGTATTCCGGAAGATTCCCCTATACTGCATATTTATTTTGGGATTATGGAACGGTATTCTAGGAGATCACCCACACTGCATATTTACTTTGAGAGTACTGAACGGTATTCCGGGAGATCCCCCTGCACATTTACATTTGGGACTACACGACGATATCACGGGAGATCCACATGTTGTTATCCCAGTGTTCCGAGCTGTTTATATTCAATGATTCTATTCCTGTTAGATTTTCGTATTTATTGACTGTGATATTTCATTTTATCTTATTTCATTATATTTGTACCAGTAGGTCCCTAAGCTGACCACGTCACTACTCGATCGAGGTTAGGTTTGGCACTTACTAGGTACCATTTTGGTGTACTCATACCTTTTCCTGCACATGTTTCTCCGTGTGTAGCAATCAGCCTCGAGTCTAGTTATGTGGTTGCTTCTTTAGGAGACTTAAAGGTACATCTACCCGCGTCCTCAGACCACGGAGTCCCCTTCTATCCCCTTGTCTTAAATTTTCCCCCTTGTTTTCTTCAAATATTAATGTATAGAGCAGATAGAAACTCTTAAAAGTTTGTGATTTGCGACATTTACTGTTTTTGGAAAATGATTATTGTACATGCCGAGTGGCATCGTTTCTGCTTATTAACAATATATGTTAGATGTTGTATTTTTGTTTTCGTCTTAATTCTACAATATTAAGCTTACCTAGCCGTATAGATTAGGTGCCATCAAGACAGTTCACGGAGGGAGAAACTGGGTCGTGACAGTTCGAAAGAAGAGTGTGGATGCATCATAGAGGCCATTCGGAAGGCCTACCGTTTGCCAGTCTTTGGTGAAGATCCCAATATAGGGTTTTGATAGAGTAGACTCCAAGCAACCCTAATAAACTCCTAGAATTTAAGAGTGGTCTTGCAGTATCTTGAATTTAGAATTTAGCTTGATCCATTAAAATTGTGATATATACAGATGTCCCCTACTTCAAGGTTTATCGGGGTGTATGCTCACCGAAACTTGAAGATTGGACTTGAAGTACCCGATCATCATAAAAGATAATGTTGGAAGTTGTAGTTTTCGATTGAATAAGAGATGCAGGGCAAAAATCGTCCCACTAGGCATGCCAATTTGTTTGAATTACCTTTGAGAGATAAAACAAACTGTTTGACAAGATAATCACCATACGTTCCAGTATTGTTGCAAGTTTCAACAAAGTGTGCAACATGTTGTCTTGAATTTCCCTTGCCGTCAAATTGTTGCAACTTAGGAGGTTGATAAACAACATGCATCTTCAAGCTATCAATTCTTTGCATATACGGCTTTGTATATGTGAGTGGTAATTTGGACGACTCGGGTTCATCTTTGATAGACTCCATAAAGAAGTCCTTTAATTTCTCAACGAGAATCAGTCCTTCAGCATAGAGTTGAATCTCCTTGGTCGACGTATCTTAATTTTCAAAGGAGTCTTCTTTCTCTTGTGATCTTTAAAGATTTAAAGGTATTTGTGTCGATTCTCCCTCTACGAAGCTATCCAATGTATCTATTAATTTCAAAATTTTAGCATCTTCATCTTGCATGTGATTTGATAAGCTTTCAATTGCTTTCATCGAATTTGCAAGTTGTTGTTCTACAGTAGAACTTCAATAACCATTGCTTGCATGATCGCCATTGAGGATGAAGAATAATATGGATCATTGTTGAAATAGAGATCAACATTCCATGAGGAGATCCAACGCTCAAGTCAATATCACCGGCTTGCATGAAAGGTTTCTTGGACTTAGATAAACTAAGTTGAGCAAGAACCTCTTCAATCTTTACGGCTACATCATTCCCTTTTGGATCGCGCTTCTAGAGGATCTTCTTCCTTTTGAGGATGAAGATCCGACAATAGGCCTTGATGTGGATGACACTTGAAGTGTTTGTTGTGCTAAAGAGCTTACTTTGCTCCTTGTGACTGGCCCAAAGATTTCAAAGGTAATATTGAGGATGGTTTCCATGTCACAATAGAGCTTGGAATTAGTATCTTTAGTGGAAGTTCTTTTTAAGCCAATTAGATGTTCTGGCACTTTGGTGATTGAAAAGTTAAGATGAGAGGTAGCGATTGTCCCACCAGGCCTGCCAGAATTGTTGACAATAAATCTATGTAGAGAAAAACAAAACTGCAATCACAAACAACTATAAAGAAAAAAGATTTAATTGATAAACATTGCAGGTTACAACTCTGTTTATCCCTTAATTCTTTCCTCCGATTAATTCTACGTGATTCGAGGACCTTAGGGGCGTATTTCTCGAATTTAGGATGATGCTAACATTCTTGAGATGTATTTGATCTCCATGAAAAGGAAGAACATCCGTTGATCACTTTGGTAGCTTTGAGAAAGACAATATTTGATGTCTTTGATCTTTTTGTGAATATTTTATGATTTTTTATGGAATTTCGAGATGATCTCTATTTTTTTTAGATGCCTTTGTTAAGGAAATGTGTGACCTTTTTTTATAGAAGTGACCTAGGGTTAGGATAGAGTAGTCACCAAGATATGTTTTTGGTAGAGTAACCTCCACGCAACCCTAATAGACTCCTAGAATTTTAAGAGTCGTCTTGTAGTATCTTGAATTTAGGATTTAGCTTGATCAGTTAAAATTTCGATATCTACAATATACAAAAAAGATGTAAGTTCTAATTCAAACCTAGAACTTCTAGGGGGTGGAGAAGGAGGGGCGGCAGTGGAGGCAGTAGCAGGAGTGGGGCAGTGGCGATGCGAGGGCAATGGCAACGTGGGTGGGGAATAAAATTTGTTTGAGGGAAATAAAGAAGGAGTGGGGGAAGGGTGTTGTGTGTGAGGGAGAAGAGAGTGGAGTTAGAAAATTTTGAGAATTAGAGAAATTAGTGGGAAAGAATGTACTTCAGATCTGGAATTAAAGGTACTGATCGACGTCAGCCGGTACACTTAAGTGACTGTTAACTATGTTTGACCACAGTTAATCAACTCACTTCGGTCGGTAATTTAATAAATAAAAAAGCCTTTATTATTTTGTGTTATTATTTAATAAAAAATTATAATCTTTAAAAAAATTATAAACTATAAGCATATATTTTATTTACATATATACTTACTAATAAATAATTATAAACTATAAGCACAATCTTTATAAATAATCATTCTATTAACTAATTATTTTTAATAAATTATAAGTATATATTTTATTCACACGTATATATAATTAATCACTCGTAATTAAAAAAAAACAAAGGTATATATATACGATGTTTATTTTATTCGAATTCCACATTTCGTCTTATATATTAATTCGTTTTATAACTAATTACAAAACACATAGATAAATAAATATCGGTCGAGTCGTTTTACGTTTGGTATTCATATATTTAAGTTAGTTTTTTAAGTTATAATTAAGTATATAAGTCATTTCGCATACACAAACACACACACATACATTATATTGTAATTGATGATCAATCACATACATTACTACATACGAAAACTTGATTAGTTGATGAATTGGTAAACCAATATTAGTATATTTTTAAATATGCGTAATCGATTGTTATATTAACTCGTTTACTTAATGCTAATAACTTCTTTCGTTTTATTAATTTATGATACATATATATACATGTTAAATAAGTTTAGTATTCTTCTATATTTCATTTTCATTCATTCATTAGTAATAATGCATGACATAGATTAGTCGATATAGGTCGAGACGCTTTATTTTTAATATTCATCGATGCATCTAAGTTATAAATCGATGAATTAATTTATAAATAGATATATTTAATGATGATCAGTTATATATACTAATTATATTATTGCTTATTCACAAGTCTATCCCCAAAAGAATCCGACATGTAGCCCTAGCGCTTCGTGTTCTTAGATGCGGCTATACATACATACATACATACATATATATATATATATATATATATATATATATATATATATATATATATATATATATATATATATATATGGTTGTACTGCTTTAATTATATAACACTTGTTATAGTATATGTTAGTGCATTTATTATTTGTTTACAAAATAAAGTGCTAATGTATTATATTTATATTATTTAGATAGTAAATTTTAATGTGATTCAATAGTTTGACCATGATTGGCTTATGAACCGACCAATGTTGGCCGGTTATATTCCAGAAATTACATCTATCGACCAAACTTGGTCGGTAATATATTTTAAGTAATGATATAATTATTAAAATTTAAAATTGTAAGTCCACATTACCGGCCGATGTTTGTCGGTAATCAAAAAAGTAGTTTGACTAAGCAATTCCAACCATTGCGGTCAAATATTTGACCTATATACCGACCAAAATGGGTAGTATGTAATTCTAAAAAAATGTAAAATGTTTTTTGGTAGTTTGCATCCGTTTTGAACGGTTATTTGATTTTTTTGTTGACCGACTAACGCTGATCTGTATGGCTCGATCGGATTTTCTCGGATTTCTGATAGTGACACTACTTTAGACCATCCGGCGAGCTCGTCTGTTCTCTGTTGTCCGGTATAGGAAGGGCGTCTTGGGATATAGTTTCTTGGTCTTCAACCTTCGATCTAATTGTTTCCGGCTGACTTATGCTGACAGGGAAATACTTGCCACGTGTTGACTTTTGTGCTTGCTGCGACCTGCGTGTTAAGTACAATTTACCAATACACAACTAAAATGGACACGAAAATTTATAATTGGACTGGAGTTTCTTTTATCAGTTTTAAACCCAACATGGAACTAGGTCCAGTATTATGATCCGTGACCATCTTAGTCCGATGCAAGGACCAATAAGACAATTTAATGTCCATATTCCATAATGGGTAGATGGTTAAATCCACAAGTTGAGAATCTAATCCTTTTTCCCCTTTCATATCGTGAAATATTTTTCCACCATTTTTGTTAAGAAAAAACAGTTAAGATTGTTGTAAGAAACCTTGAGCCTTAGTATCACTGACATATTAACAATCTGATCGGTGCGTTTTCACAAGAAGAAATGGTCTCCTCTGGCTACTTATAATTTGAACAGAAGAAAATGACATTTTTCGGATTTCTTGTGTATTATTCTTATATCTCTTATATGTAAAAATGAGAATATCTTACCAAAAATACATAAAACTAACAATAAATATATAAAAGACTATAAAACCAAATGATATATGTTTGATCAAAAAGTGTTAAACTAATTAATGATGAGATATAGGATGAATCCTAGTTAAATATATTCATATCTAGATAAAAAACTTGGACAGGTCCATGGAGTCAGATTATGTTTAATAGTAACAAGATCAGGCACGTGTTCAACGTTTATCAATGAATATTGTAATAAGAACATGCAATAAATGTAATAAAGAAGAATTTATCACCCAAATGTTAGACGGTTTGGGTGAATTTCCTTCCTAACAGCAACGTGGAACTAAGATAAATGTAGATGGATAAGGAATCTCTTGATCTTGTGAACAATGAATGAATATCGTGAGTAAAGCTATAGAATCAGTGAACAAGCCAATATTTGTATATTCTTTCAAGTCAACTCTTTACAAAGTGATCTTATCAAGAAGTGAAGATCTCATCTTTGTTCTCTATCTCTTCCTATTTACAAGGGATATTCCCAAGAAACCATAAAAAATACAACATAAGGAATATCCAAAAGAATATTCTTTGTAGCTATTTCTAAATCTACCATACTGTTACTTCTTTAGTCCATTTGCTCGCCCTTAGCGATAATCCTTCTGAAGACGACTCCTCACTATTATGCCGTAGTCGACCTCGTCCTCGATCCTGTTTATCTGCAGTTATCAAGCTGTCCAAATTTAGACCAATATAGTTAGTCCCTCAGCTTGTTGAGGTCGTGATCTTGCGCGTCCTCAATAAGAGGACCCGGTATGCATCCGTTTACAAGATATTTGGTCTTGTTGATTAATCGAATCAGCCGAGGTCAAAATAGAGGCGTGGTCAGCAATGTTGTAGTTGGGGTGGCTAACGTGGGGTGACATCATGGTCACACGCGTCATCATTATGCGTCTTCCCGATGCGTGTCTATGCTCATGTCGTTTAGATTTTTGTGCCATTTGACTGTCTGCTACTTCAATTCTGATACCACCCAACCCTATAAATAGATTGGGGGGAGGGCTTCATTTTTGAAAATTTTCATCATTTCTCATTTCGGTCGTGCATTCCTCTTCTTTGATCTTATTCTCCGATCTCTGCTTTCAATTCATTGTAGCTTCTTCAATTCTAATCCCTGACTTCTCACCTAATCAATACCTTCTCCAAATTTTGTTGCGTACGTTTTCTATGGAAATATGTCAGAATCCTTCCATATTCATGACGAGGTCTCCGATACTACTCCTTTATCGGTGGCTCTTCCTCCTGGTGGCGAGGAATTCATGATAGAAGATGATGGCAGGTCCCCACTGTAGAGGAGATAGTCCCCAAGAATCCTTCGGTCAGACAAGACTTCCCAAAGGAACCTGCTCCTGCTCAGAGACTTTCTGAGATGGGGCCGCCTCAGATAAATGACCTCTTGTCTAAACATCGCATTCCTCCTCACATCGAAATTATTGCGGCCGGGGAAGACATCGTAGAGGTTCACCGAGCCGGCTACTGTGCTTTTTATGTTTACCCATTCTTAATTTGTTATTTTCTTCCTCTCCCCTATTAGCGAAAGAATTTTACTATTTTTATAACGTCTACCCGGTACAGCTTTCCCCTTATTTGCATAGAGTATTTCTAATGCTATCAAAGTACACAGAATTGGCCGGGTGCGAGTTCAACATTCATCACCTGCTGCATCTATTTTCGCCCAGTTTTTATACAGGTACGTTGATACACTTGTGTCATCTTGGGATAAAAGGATTGGTGGCCGAGATGGATGATAAAGCGAACTAGCAGTTCTAGCATAAGCATTTCTTTATCAAGACCGAACACCTGGTGGCGAATCCGACTAGGTTTCCCGAACAATGGAATTATAGTCGTAAGTATCTTGTCGTATACTCGTTATTTTTTTCATTTATTATCGACTCATTCACGGCCTTCTTATTTTTAGTTGAGATGCGTGCACCTTCTCCAATTTTTGAAATTGAAGACTGGGTGGCTCGTAGGTTACCCCACACCGTGGGGATTCACGGTTGGGCATCCTTTCACAAGAACTTTGGACCCAAGGTTCCATCCAATAAGTGTTATTTCTACCTCAGCTTATTGTTATTCACTATTGCTCTTTGATGCGACCTTCTTTTGGTGCCAGGTCGGCGAGTTTCCAAGAAGAAGGCTTCGGTGCCTACATTTCACCAAGCTATCACGTCGACTGGGATGCAATTTACTTTAGCTGAGTCAACTCGAGGAGGTAGTACTCAAGCTCCGCCAATGAGGTACTCTGCCCCTCAAACTGTTTCTATGCGGGATGAGATCTTTTCCCAACCCATCTATTATCTTGTGGATGACCCATCTAATGGTGAGGAGTCACCATCGAGGAAAGACAAAGGGTGGAGGCCAGGAAGACCGTCGTTGCAGACATCGAGCCGGGAAAATTTATTGCTTTAGAAATGGAATATGCGCTTTCACCAGACGTAGAGACCATTTTCAAGGCAAGTGCCGTTATTAAGAGGTAGCCCTCGGGGGTTGAGGCGGTTCGTGGTAGCGGAGAACTTACATGGGCTGCAGAAGGTGGCACATCATCGGCGACCAGGGGAAGTAGGGCGGTCCCCACGAGGGACAACGACTCTGGCTCCGACGTCGACCCTAAGGAGGTACAGGCCTTTCTAGAGAGGAATACTCGTTTGGCGATAATGATAGAGGGTCCTAACTGGCACATAGTCATTCCCGTGGATTAGGACCTCTTGTCCAACTCAGAACGGGCAGTGTCAGCATTTTCTCCCCTGTGCGTGACTTTTGAGAACACGGCGCTACAGGAGATGAATGATGCAGATCTGTCGTTGGGTATATCCGTCATGGATATGTGAGTAAGTATGTGTTTTTTTTATGTTAGGATTTGTTTCGCTTGTGTAATTTGCTTCGCACTGACTCCTCTATTTTTTCATGTCAGACTCTTATCATGGGGATCGAGCGTGACCGACTAGAGGAGCGGAGGATGATCATTTTTTAGAAGATGACCTCCAAGTACAAGGAGTACCGCACCAAGCACTGAACTCTGGCCGACTTCCTTAGCTTGGACGGTGAATTTCAGTCACTCTGCGATGGGCTTAAACAAAAAGACGATGAGCTGATGAAGAAAGATGAAGAGCTAAGGGTGATGGACGATGAGCTAATGAGGGCCATTGATAGGTGCAGCGAGCTTGAGGCAGCTCTAAAGGCCATAACAGGATGAGCTCGAGGTGGCAAGGGGAAGATGGCCAACAACACAGACCTTCAAATACAGGTGGCATCCTTAACAACTGAACTCAAGTAGAGGGAGGCAAGGGTTGTTGATCTAAGGGGAGAGCTATGTACCAAGGTCGAAGAGTTGAGTCGTGCTGAGAAAGGAAGAATGGCCGCTACAGCTGAAGTAGCGGCCTTAGAAGACGCCCTCCATTTTTGTAGGTACGGGCGGGATAATGAGGTAGAGACATTGGCGCTTAAGGTGGCAAGGTTAGAAGAACAAATCCAGGTCTTGGAGGCGGAGTTTTCAAGGTTGAACGAGCAGGTCATTGTCTTGAGGGTCGAGGAGATGCGATGGCAGTCACAGCCATCCATATGTCATACTTCTGCTAATCCTGTTGTGCTGTAGCAGTTGCATGAGATGTGGGTTCACGCCAAGGCTCAACTTAATGTGTATAAATCTTTGAAGACCGTCGGGAAGGTTTCTGAAGCAACGCTTGAGGGCATCCGTGTTAAGGCACGTGCAGCCCGTGAAGCTTGTGGTTACGACCCTGGTACACCTGGTGGGGATGAAGATGACGATGCCACGAATAGGCTTGCCTCTGATCCTTGGTATGATGATGAGTACGCTGATGGGTATGATGTGGCATGAAGTTATTGTACTTACTTTTTTGTTTTGCTTTGCTATTTTTGTGAGGGCATCTTTGAGCCCTTTGCAAAAAGTATTGTAATTTGATAGTTGAAATGGAACAGTTCCCTTTTTACTATGTATTTCTTGATTTCTGTTCTCTTTTTATTTGTTGTTTGGGGAAGTCCCTGATTTTTTGATGAGATCGAGGTTGACATGGTCGAACATCGAATAAATCGAGCGAGGCCGAATATTAAGTAATTCGAGCGAGATCGAGTGTAAAGTAATTCGAGCGAGGTTGAATGTAAAATAATTTGAGCGAGGTTGAATGTAAAATAATTTGAGCGAGGTCGAATGTAGAATAATTCGAGCGAGGTCGAATGTAGAATAATTCGAGCGAGGTCGAATGTAAAATAATTCGAGCGAAATCGAATGTAAAATAATTCGAGCGAGGTCGAATGTAAAGTGTAAACACGATGGAGTGTGAAGATGCTACTTTATTTCATTCCTTGGAGAATATTACATGTTTCTGTTTGTTCCATACATATATTGGAGAAGTTCCCGTGTACCTAGTCCCTTTATCGTTTGGCCTGGAGAAGTAGTTGGCAAGCGGGGTGATGAATTAGGCTTCAAGTTCGAGATGTCCCCTACGTTGCCTCACTAAAAACCTCCCCAATAGGGACAAAACCTGGTTTAGGGAAAAAGAGTACGACTTGGAGGGTGTCCGTTTTCAGAAGTTGAACTATTTGAGGTGGGCGACGTTCTAACTGTTTTGTAGTAGCTTTCCATCCATTGTTTCTATTTGGGATGATCTTTTATTTGATGATGTCGTGATATTGTAAGGCCCGTCCCAATGGTTCCTAGTTTGCCTTCTCTTGAATCTTTGCTCGCCTGTGTTTTGGTCTTGAGTACATAGTCTCCGACTTTGAGTGGCTTACTTTGGCTTTTTTATTGTAGTATCGTTCTGCTTGTTATTTTTTGGCTATCATTCTTTAGTAAACCATGTCTCTTCGCTCCTCAGCTTTATCGAGGTCTTGTTTCCTGTTCTCGTCATTGCTTGGTCTGCTTTCATTGGAGTATCTCAAACTAGGTTCCTCGACCTCGACTGCTATCATGGTGTCAGTCCCATAGACTAGTGAATATGGTGTTTCTCCTATTCTTGTTCTTGGCGTTGTGCAGTGTGAGCACGTAATTCTTTACTTACCAAAAATACTCCCTCAAAATCAATAAATAGATTTTTTTTATTTTTAATTTCTCGTAATTTTTCATTATTATTTGCATTTAGTTGCATTTTTTATGCATTTTGATATTTTCTTTAAAAATCATATATAAATACCAAAAAATGTTCAAATCACCATTACATAGCATTTATATGTCTTAATTATATTTAGAATCTAAATGCATAAGTTGAATCCTTTATTAAATGAAAATCACAAAAAATAATGTTCATTTTTTTACATTTCAGCTCTTAGTGTTAAATTAGTAATTTTCTTTCATAAATTTTGGATTAATTAATTATGTATATATTATAAATAGATAATTAGCTTAATTTTACAAATTAGATTGATTAAAGATTTAATTTAGGACTTTAATTGATTTAGTCAAATATTTAAAATCAAAGAAAAGAAAGAAAAGAAAAATGAAAGAAGAGATTTGTTTGTAGCCAAATTTCGGCCAAAACCATTTTATTTGGCCAAAAAACAAGCATATCCGCCCCAAGCCCAAATCCCTGAACCGGCTTAGTCCCTTCTTACAAAAAATGACACCTTTTTTAGGTTAAGCCCTCTCAACAGTTGATCATTACAGATCCAACGGCTGAGAACCCCACACCCCATTCCCTTTTAAGTGTATGAAAGAGACCAGACCCCCTGAAGACCCCCTCCCCCCCGCCCATTCCGTCTCTCATCTCTCTTACCCCAACTAAACCGTAACCGCCTAGGATTCCTCAACCTTTTTTCAGCATCCTCCGTCACCTAAAAATCACCTCACGGTGGCGGACAACCCCTAAATCATTCCAAGTTAACACTCCACAATCCCCAGTCTCCTCTCATCACTAATCCACCATTAATTTTCCCAAATTCCTCACCAAACCCGTTCAATTTCAGATCTAAGAAGTCGTAAAAACCTAGATTTTCCCTTTCTTTGATTTTTCTTCTAAATCGGCCATGTTTCACATTATAACTTACATCAATGGATTCTCTCGTTGAGAGCTGTCGATTGATGTTGGTTTCATACGTTTGATGGACACTAAGTCCGGTCAAGAACGCCACTATTTCTCCTGAACTATGACAAAATCCCTTCTTCATCGTTCAACCTCAAAACCTCAAAGAAGTAGGCCTTCCTCGCTTAGAGTATCTTCCTGTGTTCGATTCCTTGATCGCTATCGCTACATGTAGCACTGGTTCTACCTTTCAAGTGTGAATCAGTGCTCGTTTAACCATATCGACCATTGTTCGGATACTTTAAGGCTGGCAGGGAGGTTTTCAATGGGTATTTCTTCTTTTCATCCTGTCCATACTTAAACCTTTTTGATTGACCAATTGATTGTCATTTTGTGATTTAATTGCATTACGTGTTATAGGTTAGTCGTAGTTCAATTAGCACCATGTTTAGTTTAGTTTCAATTATACCTAGTTGACTTTGCTAAATTGTTAATTGATCATTGTCCACTGATTGCATCAATATGTGATCATTTAGTATGTTCTATTTTATGATTATTTTAGCATGTTCTTGGATGATAATTATGGGTTTGTTAACAATTAGTTAATCGCGTATATCCTAAATTGCATTAGATATTGGGCTATGTTGACTGTTTGGTCTAGGTCTTTGTGGTATTTATTGATGTAATTACAGAAGTGTAGGAGGGTTGTTTAGTATTTAAAGTTGAAAGAATCTTCAGGAAAGAAGAGGAGGATTAAAATGCAATAAGGATAGAAGAAATTAGGTAAATAGAGTAAAAAGGGTAATAACAATAACTTAAAAGGGTCAATTGGGAAGAAAAAATGGAGGAATTTCAGGTTAAAAATATCAGAAGCTTCTAGTATTGGACAGTTGTCCATTTTTAGTGTTAAAAAGATGCTGAAAATTGGATAAATGAACAGTTGTACCAAAATTTGTTAAAAAGATATTGTAACATTATTTTTTACATCTGACATCTCTAAAATTTATGCTAGAATATTTCCTTGTGGACAAATCTCCCATCCTGATCCCTTCTTGCATTTCTCCTCTATATAAGAGTACTCATTTTCTTTGATTAGACAAGAACAATCCTCTGAATACACAAAGAAAAAATTCTCTAAATTGACACTCATTTTGGAGACTGGTTTTCCGCACAGAATTTTCTGAATTTTTACTCAAAAGTTCTGAAGTTCAGATTTTCTTTTAACCTTTGGTCTTCTTAAGTTGGATCTTGAGATAAAATTGAAGTTTGTGCTAGAACTTCTTCCTTGCTGTTGTGTTTGCCTACCTCCTCTTGCTTCTTTCTGAGTTTTATTGAGTTTTCTCCTTGGTTTTTAGACCTTTATTTGGTCTCAGTTCCTTCTTTCATGCTTTACGTATGTTGAAATCTCACCTATGGCTCTATTTTGAAAATGATAAATGAAAATATGAATTGTTTTTCTTGTTGAAGTTATGTGTTCTTTATTAGTTTATTCAGTTCTTTCTTCTTTGAACCTTCTCTGAAAGCTATATCTTCTTTCTTTAAGTTAATGAACATTTCCTTGGTATTTTATTTGTTCACATTGTTGTGGAGTTAGTTTCTTTTAGCTGCTGAGTAGTTTTAAAATCTATACTGGTTAATCTACTTTTATGTTAAGTTTTCAAATCAAATTACCATTATGCTTGGTTTCAAATGTTGTTAAAATTGTTCAATGATATTGTCTCTGTGCATACTTTGTGTTACTTGACTGATCGTAAGCATGCTGGTTTAATTTCTGCCTGATATTGGTAGTAGATGATCAGTGGTTAGTAACTTCAGTTCATAATTAAAGTAATCTAGAAGCAAAGATGTGAGTTTGACCACTAGCTGGTCAGATTTACAAACAAACAGACAATGGAATCAGCTCAAAACTATCAAGTATGATGATATTTCTGCCTGCTGCTCTGATTAAAAGAAAGACGTGAGTAGTATAGTTTGAAACTTGTAACTTACATACAGTGTAGTTATTCAGATTTTGGAACAAAAGTTGTTTAAATAATTACTTCTCTTTCCTTATTTATTTCTGTTTCATCATAGGAATAACATTACACTAATAATTGGAGTGGTGCATTTATATAGCTTCCGTTTCAAGAGATGAAACAACCTCTGTTATTTATTGTTTTACCATGTAAGGGATAAAAATAATATGCATCTTGTTTGGTTTATCATCTTTAAGGGAAATATGAATTGCAATTTTTGAAATAGGAAGTTCTGCATTTTGTTAGCTTTTGTGAATTGATATTAGGATATTTTAGCCTAGTGTAGCTTAGTACATGTGTGATTGATTATGAGTGACTATTTTTTTTAAAAAATGATTTTGCCCAAAATTTGCCCAGCTCCCAGCAACTGTTGTCACATTAGAGTGGGCCTTGCAAATGCTCAGGCCTACATTTGGAAAGTTCTTTTTAAATTAACCTCTAAATTCTAATGTTAGAATTTATTTGATGGGCCATTGAGGCAAATTAGTCAAGCCCAAGCTATTAATCACGGGCCTGTTTGGCAGCCAATATGCAAGCTGACCCCATCTAATTCAAATAAGTATCTCATATAGTATTGAACCTTTACACCAAAGCTACATGGTGTAGAATAGTTTAGAGATATAATCACAACTTTAGGTATACTTTAAAATATAATTAACTATTACAATTGTGTATACACGTGAGTGACATAGTTCTGATGCCAAGGTATACTTTCGCGTAACCATGGTCAAATTTTTTTTAAAAACTAAAACACCTTAATCAAATATTCGTAGAAATACTTTAGGAGCGGGTTTTGAATAGTTATTATGATTACGTTTACTTTCAAATAAATTCAAAGTATGTGTTCGCATAACTTTGACTAAATATTTTTCTTTCATAAACTAAGTGTTAGAAATTGGGTATACGTACACGTAACTCATCTTAGATTAATTCTTTAAATATGAATTGTCAAGTGATTAATAATGGTAAAAGGTAAAATAAGCATAGGTCTTAAAATGATTAATTAGACAAAAAAAAAAAGCCAAGTATAAATTGCTAAGCGACCGTGCTAAAATCATGGAACCCGAGAATGCCTAACATCTTCTCCCGGATTAACAGAATTCCTTACCTAGTCTTTCTGGTTTCGCAGACTTTAAACGAAATCAAATTTTCCTCGATTTGGGATTTTAAAAAAAACCGATAATTTGGGATACCATAAATTATTCCAAGTGGCGACTCTGAAATTAAATAAATTATCCCATATCGAATAATGTCACTTTAATTGGAAAAACTCATTTATATCCCCTACAGGTAAAAAGGAGGTGTGACAGCTGTGTCGATTCTTCTGGGGATAAGAGCCTAGAATCTCTGGTTCAGAGTCAAAGAATTTGAGCTTGTTAATGTGATTTTTACTTGGATTTATTTATTGTTAATATTATTGTATTTTGTGTGCCTGATGTGCTAATTGCCGTTTATTTACCGCTTAGATATTATTTGAACTGTATTAAATTGTCTCCTTACGCCTCTCTTCTGAGTCTTCTAAAAATGGTGCACACGTTCGCGTGGACCGCTTTTCGATTAAAAGTCGTACCAAATAGAACGAGGATGGATCAACCATTAGGCCGGGTAGACCCACCTCAGCTCAAGTTGTCTGCTTGGGTAAGGCACGTTTAAACCTAAGAAAATATAACCTCATGCCGGATCACTAGTAGGAACGTTTGTTTGCATCACGTACATTTGACTTTGGGGACTCAACATATGGGTTGAGTCAGTCTTGGACAGGTGTGCCAAAAATAAAAGACGATCTTGATGCATCTTATGTGCTATTTGTATATTTATTTGCTTTGGTTTGTATGTTGACCGGCTATGGAAAAAAAAACAACAGAAAAAACAAGAGTGAGGTAGGATAGAGAAGTCACCCAGTTCTGAAAACTTCGGTATTTGAAAATGCTTGGAAACTCTACAAAAAAATTGAAAAAAAGGAAAAGGAAACTGTATTTCAAGATGAAAGCGAGTCAATGCCATATTTTTCCAACTATATCAAAACTGACCGAACTACGCGAGTCTGATTCTCACAGACGTGAGACACATAGGCACACCTCATCAGTGCCGACCCCAATTTTTTAAAACCAAATGAATAAAATGCATTCATTGTTCAAAAAAGAAAGCCTACCCAAATTCGGTTAAGTCTCTCACCATTTTTGCCGAAATAGCCTTAGAACACATTACATTGTCGAATGGCTATTTTTGCTAAGAACAGACATGTCTGTCAATAGATCATCACTTTTCCCAAAAAAGTGTGTTATTTCGGCCTTAAAACTTTACCCAAAGTAAGAAGGGGCCACTTTCAAAATAACCATTCTGGTTAATGTGGCACAAATAGCCCCTTTTAGGTAATCTCTCATTGAAAATTGAAAACAAGTTCTCACAAAAAAGATTCTACTGGTCTGTCTTTCCAAATTAGGGTCAACCCTAACCTTATGCATTCATAGGTACATAATGAATACCGTCAAGAATCTGCCGTTGAATTTCGTAGAACAAGCTCCACTACAGCTTCAAATGTGGTAGTATGATTTGTATCTAGAGGGGAGAGATTAGGTAGTTGAACATCTGGGTGCTCTCACTGATATCATGAAAGTCAAGCCCTGCAATGATCTAATCAAGGCTTTAGTAACTTTTTGGGATCCTGTCCGTAATGTCTTCCGCTTCTCAGACTTCGATCTCACTCCTACCCTAGAAGAAATAACCGGGTATACAGGTTTCGGCAGGGATTTAAGAAATTTGAAGCTTATATTCCCTAGGCCTATGTCAGTGCGCTGTTTCTTTGATACTTTGAACATTAGTAAGCAAATAAGAAAGAACCGTGTAAGTGAGAGTTATGGTTCATTTTACTTTCTGTACTCCAGGTACGGGCATCCGAAGGGTTTGAGACGTATGAAAAAAGGGTTGACCAACAAGCAGAGCAAAGAAACTTGGGAAATTCATCGTCGCTTGGCCATCATAGTAGCATTTATGGGTGTCATGGTCTTCCCAAATGAAAAAAGGACAATTGATATCCGTATGGCTAAAGTTGCGCAAGTCCTAACTGCCAAGGAAGATCACACACATGCTCCTTTGATATTGTCAGATATCTTTCGGGCACTAACACAGTGTAAGGCGGGAGCGACATTCTTCGAAGGTTGCAATATCCTTTTGCAAATATGGATAACTAAATACCTTCACCGTCATCTAAAATTCATGAACTATGGCCCAAGCAAGAGCAACTTTATTAAAAGCTATGAAGAAAAGGTGAAAGATTACGACTCTCCAGAAGGAGTCGAAGCTTGGATTGTCCACTTGAGAACTTTAAAGGCAAATGAAATTGAGTTGGACTTTAGGATGGCTTCCAGTGAGGGAAGCCATATACATGTCAGCCACAAAAAATAATTTGCTATATATGGGTTTGAAGAGTGTCCAACCTTATGCACTGCAAAGAGTTCTAAGGCGATTGGGAAGATATCAAGTGGTGCCTGAGAATGAAGACCTGAGTGTCCAAGTCATTGAACAACACCCCGAAGCCCCAATTCTCGAGGCTTTAGTCCAACAAATCCAGGATGGTTGCCAATACTTGAAAGAGGATACCCAACTGCCCGATCTTGTAAAAGGTGAAGTACATCTAGGCTATGCTACATGGTTTGAAAATAGAAACTACATTAATGAGGAGCCAGAGCCCGAGCCTGGGAGGCATGCCAAAAAGCCTTATATCCAAGCTTTTGATAATAATATCCAAGAATAGTTGGCATGGGGAGAAAAGGAAAAGAGATATAAAGCCACCATCCATTTGTCAGAGGAAACTTTGAGGAACCTCGCATTTGCCAATGACTTATAGGCGCATGTGGTCGAAGGTGAAAAGAGAAAATTGACCCGAGAGAATGAGGCGCTCCGATCCCAACTCTGCCACATGAGGATAGCCACCAAAATGCCTGTGAGAAGCGAGAAGAATGGAAATCTCATAAACAATCTAAGACTGAAGGTACATGACTATGAAGCTGACTTGACAAAGCCCGAAAGTGATTTGCTAAACGCTCAAACAAGGTCGGCCAAATTAGCCCATCGGTTGAAGTAGAAATATGACAAAGAAGTAATAGTTCCAAAGAAAAAGTTATTTTCCCTTGAAAATGAAATGGTCCATCAAACAAAATATTTTAAGATAGAAAAAGAGCATTAGGATGCATTATTTTGCCAAAAAAAAGCGTGCAAAAGCTACAGGACCAAAACAACACGGATGCACAAATGTTGGAAGCGTGGGCACAACAAATTGGGTGTCTGCTTTAAGAAAAGGGAGTTATCAAAACGAGAATCAAGGAGATAGCTGACTATATCGTGATGAAATGTCATGAATGTGAAGACATGACTAGGCCTATGTTCTTTGCTACCATCATGACCTTCGCTCGCCATGTGATAGATGATTTGGACCGTCTCCAAGAAGATATTGCACAAAGGCCCGCAAAAAGACCGGTTAATATCCCGCAAGCTCCTAGAATACCAGTAGAAGCTATTATGTACTTTTAAGTTTTCAATTTTGATTCTGTTCTTTACTTTATAATAACGGTGTTGTTTATTTTGAGTCTGTATGTTTCCTTTAATAGTCGCCAGTCCTTTAAGTCCCTGTAATATAAAAACCAAAAAGATTTTTGCTTAATGAAAAATTGGAAACCCCAAAATTTTCTTGTCTTTTATTCTGGATTTATTTTCTGAACTAAGTAATGATCTGATTCATGTGGTGTCATGATACGTAGGGAGCAAGTTGCTGTGTGGAGCATGAATAAGGTGGATTTTTTCGTGGGTCCTCGCCATTTGAATCAATTCGAATGAACAGTATCTCTATCTGGCTTTGTTATCCTCATCGGATTCGATCATAGCTATAGACAACTTAAACAAAAAGGAGAGAAAAGAAAAATCAAGTGAAAACAAATGGAGAAATAAAAGAGCAAGAATGACTCAGAATTTGAAAGTTCATCAAAGAAATAGAAAGGCCAGAAAGAAACATACAGCCGTTGCAAAAGCATTTAGAAAAATGTTTAACTGTTTAAGTGCTTTGCATTCCCTAATATGTGATTTCCTATGTGTTAAATGCCTCAAAGTAACTGGTTTGTTGTGTATGTTATTGAGGACAGGTTCTGTTTTTAGGTGGTTGGTTTTGTGGTAACCTAGCTTCACACCCTTATTCACGAGATCTAAAGGAAATATCGCCATGACATTAGAAAGTCACTTACCATTCACTAATCCCTCCGAGGATAGCCTAGTATCGGTTATCCCAGTGTTAGAATTAATAACTACTGAAGAAAATAGAGTACTGCCTTGCCGCATGATGGAGATGTGGGACGCCTGGTCTAATGGCAAAGAATGCCCAGCGCAATCCATGGATTTCGTGAGTTTCTTCCAAGGACATGCGGAACTACCAACATCCCTATTCCTGTAACTAACACATTCATCCTGTTTGGGTACCCTATCATGTCGGCTAATTTCACTGGTATGCCTTTTGAGTATCACTCCCAGCCCTATTTTCGGGAATATCTTCTACAGTATTCACTGCACCAACAGTCTCTACTGTGTCACAACCAACAATGCCTCGACAAAGCTTTGAACCATCAACTTTCACTTTCCAAGCGCCCCACTTCCAATTTGACACTACTTGTGTTACTCAAAACTCCTATCCTCCCCACCCACAATATGAGTCGCCCAAAGAACATGAGAGAGCCATGAAGAATCCTGAACAAGAAGAGATAGCACAAAAAATGAAAAACATTGAACAAAACCTCAAGAATATGCAGGGCATGAGTGGCCAGAAGAGCGTGGCATATGTTGATCTATGCATGTTCCCTCACGTGCATTTACCTATTGGCTTTAAAATTCCAAAGTTTGAGAAATAAGATGGGAATGGAGACCCGATCGCCCATTTCAAAAGATATTGCAACCTAAAAAAGAAAGCTTCAAAAATCTTTCAAGAATACGCTATCAAATGACGTGAACAAGCGGCCAGGGTAAAACCCCCAATGGATGAGGCCGAGATGCTCAGTGTCTTCTTACAGGCCCAGAAGGCCAATTATAATCAAAACATAATGTCTTCCAGGGCAAACCGTTTGCGAAGGCCATAAAGATTGGAGAAATGGTAGAAAACGGCCTAAAAATAGGTCGTATCATGAGTCAATCAACTATAAGAGCCATTTCCCAAGCCATCCAGAATGGCTCGGGAGGTTTTACAAACCAAAAGAAGAAAGAAAAAGGAGCTATGATGGCTTCAAGCTTGACAAACTCTCGCCAGCTCGGGATTATTTTGGTCCTTCTCCTAGGACCCCTCAGCATTACTAGCCCCACCAGGATTTAGCATATGCCATGGCCCCTCATCCTTATGCAGTAATGAACGCCTAGCCATACACCCGGCCTAAACAACATTACAATCAAAACATAGCTCCACCTCCAAGAAGCAACCCTCCTCACCAAGCCCCGTATAATCCGCGTCCACCATAGAATAACTACCAATACAACACTCGTCCCTATGAACCACCCAAAAAGGCTGACTTCACACCCATTGGCGAGTCATATTCCAGTCTCTTCCCAAAATTAGTCCAAATAGGCCTGTTGCAGCCTGTAGCTCCAAACAAACAGAAGCTAGAATCTCCATCCGACAAACCAGGTACCAGGTGCGCTGATCATTCCGGGGCAAGAGGGCATGACACCGAAGATTATTTGACCCTTAAGAGGGCGGTCGAGAACTTGATCGAACAGAAGTGGGTAGTGCTAAGGGATAAGGAGCTCCCTAATTTAACCAACAATCCATTACGAGCCCACAACAACTGGCCAGTCATCGGGATGATTTGTGAAGATAAAGTGTTCGACCTTGTACTAAAAGCTATTATTGCCATTGTTGATGCAGAAAAGAAACCTAAAATAGTGGCAAAACAGGCTAGAGAAGAAAAGAAGATAAATGCCACTCCCTAAAATGCAGAAAAGGTGGGAGAAACAAAGACGAGGGAAGCACTAGTCAAAGATGCCATTCTCTACATCCCGAGAGCCCCCAGGAAGCAATAGCTCATTTTAAGCCCTCCAAAAAGATTTGAACAGGAGAAAGACACACTGACTATGTCAAGAATGTACATACCAAAAGGGACTTATGTGGCACAAAAGCCAATAATACCACCGTGTTTGGATGAGCCTTTGGTCATCAGCCCTGCACTGCAGAAACCCATGAAAGACCTCAATGCCGCCCCTTGGAAATACAATAAGATAGTGGTCACATACAAAGGAAAGGAAGTTATGGGAGAAATAAATTAACTAAACCAATCTGAAAAGTATCACAGCCCTATAGAATTCAACAAAACAAAGCATAAGCGGTTTCCACTTAGGAAGCCGGTCAGTGCTCAAGAAGCAGAGGAATTTTTTTTGAAGATGAAAACCTCAGAGTATACTGTAATTGATCAACTTAGAAAGAATCCCTCCAGGTCTCACTTTTTTCCCTGCTGATAAGATCAAATGAACATCAGAAAGTTCTTCTAAAGATGCTGAATGAGGCGTATGTTTCGATTGAGACCACGGTTGAACAGTTGGAAAGAATGGCAGAGCAATTGTTTGAAGTCAACTGAATCTCCTTCAGCCAAAATGACTTTCCTCTGAAAGGAGCCGCCCACAACAAAGCCCTTCATTTGACTATCAAATGTGAAGGATATTATGTGAAAAGGGTTATGTTGGATGGTGGATCTGGAATTGACATTTTTCCTCTATCAACATTATAAAGTATGGAAATTGGAACTGAAAGGATTAGATCTAATAATGTTTGCGTACGTGATTTTGACGGTGCCAAGCGGGATACAATAGGGGGAGAATGAATTGGTCCTAACTATTGGCCCCGTAGAGTTTAAAGTAACATTTCAAGTTCTAGTCATGGACACTTCGTATAACTTTCTCTTGGGAAGACTACGGATCCATGCCATGGGAGTCGTGCCCTCTACTCTACACCAAATGGTGAAGTTAGAACATGAAAACAAAGAAATAGTGGTTCACGGAGAAGGTGAACAATCAATCTATAGGGACCTGTCAGTCCTATCTTTCTATTATTCTTTCTGATTTTGTTATTTTTCTTATCTTTCCCTTTTTAGTTCTAATAATGTTGACTTAAATAACATGACATGCTTGCAGACTTCATGCCCAGATCCTAGCACTCTGTCTAACTGTGAAATAATGAATCAAGAACCAAAATATGATGAAGATGAGGCTTTTAGGGAAATAAATCGAGAATTGGAACAATTTATAAGCCTAAGAGGTCCATGAAACCATGATAAGCATCCACACTGATAAAAGAACTAGCGGTGTATTGATCCAACTTTTGTTTGAATTAAAAGACGTGGTTGCCTGGTCCTATGATGATATGCCAGGACTAAGTGTTAATTTGGTAGTGCACAAATTGCCAACTTATCCCGGTTGTCCACCTGTCCAACATAAGCAGAGACAGCTTAAAACAAACATCAGTGACAAGATCAAAGAAGAAGTCACCAAACAGTTCAAAGCTGGTGTGATCCGAGTGGTCCGATACACCACATGGTTGGCTAATGTGGTCCTAGTGCCGAAGAAACATGGGAAAACCCGAGTGTGCTTTGATTATCGGGATTTGAACAAAGCAAGCCTTAAGGAATACTTTCCATTACCAAACATCCACATTCTTCTTGACAACTATGCAAAACAAAAGATACAGTCTTTCGTGGATTGTTATGCTGGGTATCACTAGGTTCTGATGGTGATGAAGACGCAGAAAAGATGGCTTTCACCACACCCTGGGGCACTTACTGTTATAGGTTCATACCATTTGGTTTAAAGAACACCGGGGCAACTTATATGATGACTGCCATCTTTTACGACATGATACACCAGGAAATTGAAGTGTATGTGGATGATATGATCATTTAATTTAGAACACAGGACTATCATGTATGGGATCTGAGAAAGTTCTTTGAGCGTCTGCGCAAGTATGATGCGACCGGGAAGAAAGAACAAGTAGGGCTGGGTATAAAATCCAAAAAATCAAATTTTGAACCGAACCGAAACGAATTAATTCGGTATTTTAGTTTTAGTTTTTTTTTATATTTTGGTTTAATTCGGTATTGGAATTTCGGTATTTCGGTATTTCGGTACGATCCTCGGTATTAAAATTTTGAAATTTCGGTATACCGAAATACCAATTTCTTAAAGACATTTTCTGCCTACCCAGCCCATCGCCCCAGCCCCAATGCCCAAGCCCAAACGGCAAACCCTTTTTGAGCTTAACTGCCAAAGCCCACTCCTAGATTAGGGCATTACCGATTAGGTTAGGGCATTAGTAATTTAGCATAATACACTAAGGCACTAGTCGTACAGTCACGATTTGGTGATTTCTAACTTCCCAGTTTCGAGCTCCGACAGTCCGACTCCACACTCTTCACTCCTCACTCCTCAGTCCTTACCCCTTACAAATTCCGGGAAAACGAAGACTTGCGACTTGCAAACTTGCGATAGTTTTAATTTTCAAAGGTATGTTTCTACTTTCTAGCAATTTCTACTTTCTACCGATGGAAATGAAATTGATGAATCTTTACAAGAGTACTATTTGTTTCCTTGTGAAGTTTTATAGTTGATGATTCTTTGTTTCCCCCTGTAATATTCTCTTTGTTCTCTATGTCCGACATAGTACTCTGATTAATTTTGGATAGATCATATTGTAATTTGTATTTGACAGCAAAAAGATAAATGAAGATGATTACGAAAAGATTTTGTTTTCTCCTTCCATTTTGTTAAAATCTTCTTTAGACTTGGTGGAATCTTCAACTTTATTAAGAAATCAGACTGATATATGCTAATCGCCTAATGGACTCAATATTATGCTAGCATCTTTTAAAAGAACTGCTAGTGCATTTTATCCAATTATGTTATTCCTTTTATTTGAGAGAAAAGTGTCAATGTGAAAACCAAACGACAGAAAGGGAGTTTTTCTATTTTCATATATAATCATATTCTTTCATTCAAATTGGTGAATATGCTAAAGAATCTTGATTTCCTAAATAGTATAGTTGAAATCCAGCTAAATAGTATGCTTAAGATTAGGATTGAATAAATGTGCAAAACATGAGTATGTAAGAACAATACATTTATAATCTATACATCTTTGTAAGAACAATACATTTATCATTGATCAGTCTATAAGAATAATACATTGATTGTTAATTTGAGTTTATATTTGTTTAATTTTGTATAGATGGAAGATACAAGTAGAGTAAGTAAAGCCGGTTCAAGTGAAAGTTTACCTACTATGGTAGATAGTAACACCAACACCATTGATACTCAAGATTCTAAGAAAAGGAAAGCCACGTAACCTAGGCCTGACGTTTGGAACCATTTTGATATATTTGAGGTTAATGGGATTGGAAAAGCACGGTGTCGATATTGTAAACAAGCATATGCTGCTAATTCATCTAGGAATGGAACAACAGGATTGAAGAATCATTTTCTTAGATGCAAAGAATACCCACTTAACATTGATAAAGAAAATAGTCAAACAAAGTTAAATTTTCAATCTTTGCCAAAATGATGAAGGATCACTTTGGAAATTTGATCAAGAAGTGGTTAGGAGGACCTTAATTGAGATGATAGTTGTTAATGAACTACCATTTAGCTTTGTAGAAAATGAAGGCTTTATGAAGTTTATGAGAAAAACTCAGCCACTATTTCGTCTTCCTTCTCGTAGAACAATAACAAAGGATTGTTATGAAGTTTACGGTGAATTGAAGCAGAATCTAAGAAGTTCTTTTAGAGAAGCACAACCAAAAATTTGCCTGAAAACAGACAAATGAACTTCATTGCAAAGAATAAATTATATGTGTTTGACAACCCACTTCATTGATAGGGATTGGAAGTTGCATAAAAGAATACTAATTTTTTTCCCTATCACTAGTCATAAGGGTGAAGAGATGGCTAAAGCTATTAGGGATTGTTTGCTTGAATGAATATTAAATAAGGTTTTCACTATTACCGTGGACAATTCTTCTTCAAACGATGTCACAGTCAAAGAATTGTCTAAACAGTTAGATATGTGAAAAACTAATATGATGAGTGGTAAACATCTTCGTGTGAGATGCATGGCTCATACACCAAATCTAATTATTCAAGATGGTTTGAAAGAACTTGATGCTTCCGTGACACGTATTAGAAAAATTGTGAGGTATGTGAGATCTTCGCCTGCAAGGACCTTAAATTTTAAACAGTGTTGTGCACATGTAAAGGTAGAATGTACCAAAACGTTCTGTTTGGATGTTCCTACTAGGTGGAATTTCACCTATTTGATGTTGGATACAACACAAAACTTTGAAAAGGCCTTTGACAAGTTTTCTCTTTTTGATGATGGATTTTCTGCTTATCAATGTTCCCAATTTTGTGAAGATAGTAGTACTGCAGGTCCTCTTGAATCTGATGATAGGGTGAATGTGAGGAATGTGATAGAGTTTCTTGCAAGATTTCATGAGCTAACTAAAAAAGTTTCAGGTTTACGTTATGTCACTTGTAATTCCCATTTTGAGGACGTATCTGAACTTTATTGTCATTTAAAAATGTGCTTAGCTAGTGAGGATGAGCATTTGAGAAAAATGGCTGAGCGAATGCAAGAAAAGTTCAAGAAGTATTGGGGTGAGCTAGAAAAGATGAATAAAATAATTTTTATTGCTTCCATCTTGGATTAACGTAACAAATTTGAATATATTGAGGGAGAACTTGAAGAACTTTTTGGGGAGGAAAAAGGGAAGAAAATAAATGTTGAGGTGTATGCTTATATGAATTCTTTGTTTGGAGAGTATCTAAAAAAGTATTCAACATGATATTGTCCTAAATCTCCATCTAGTTCTACTTCATCTAACAACACATCTAATACATCTAGTGGGAGTGTTATAATTATATAAAAAATAAGGACAAAGCTTAGCTTGAAGAAACAAAAGGAAGACAATGGAAATGGGGGTGTTAAATCGGAGTTGGATAAATACATTAGTGAAGAACAAGAGCCTTTTAGTGAAGAATTTGATATCTTGAGTTGGTGGAAAAGACATGCTCCTAGATTTCCTATTCTTTCGGAGTTGGCTCATGATGTGTTGGCCATTCCAATTTCTAGAATGGCGTCGGAATGCGCATTTAGCACCGGTGGCCGTATTCTTGATTCATTTAGGAGTTCATTGACTCCTAAATGTGTGCAAGCTCTTATTTATGTTCAAGATTGACCTAGAAAAGAGAGGAATCCTATTATTGTTGAAGAAGACTTGAAATATCTTGAGGAACTCGAGCTTGGTAAGCTTTAATGTTTTGTGTGTATTTTAGTTCAAAATAATATATCATACTTTTTCATTTGTATGAAATATTTTGTCGAATTATCTTTAGATATGAAAAATAATGGAAGCACTACTAGCATTGTTTGATGTATAATTGCAACCTGCAACTTGAGTGGTAAGTTTAATACTCTATTTATTTGGTGATATACTTTTATAGTTTTGTTTTATTATCATCAAAATATAATATTATAACTTATGATTTATATTTTTTTAGGTACAAGTGCAATCATACCCCGTGCTTCTAAAGTACGCTCTGATATTTGGGAATACTTTGAGGTGAAAGAAGATAATGGAGAAGTTCGCAAAGTAGAGTGCAAGCATTATGGTCAAGTCTATAATATTCATCCAAAGTGGCATGGAACATCTGCTTTAAGGAACCATATTAGGTGTTGTCTTGAGCGTCTTTCTGGAATCTGTATTTAAGAATTAAGACTAAGTTGATTTGAGACTATTAGTGTAAACTTTAATTGAGGGATGTCCTCTCTATTTTTATTGCACTGTATTTAATTTTATTGTTACTGTTAGAGTCTGCTGCTACTATTGCACTGTTAAGACTAAATTAATTCTACTGCGACTGTTGCACTGTTAGAGTCTCTGTTTTTGTTTAATTCTACTACACTATGTTAATTGTTAAACTTGAATTGTGGTTATTTGTGAGTTAGGCAGAATTGGTCAATTGGAAGGTTTGAATTGTGGTTATTTGTGACTTGTCAATTGGCATGTTTAAATTCTGCTACTATTTCTTTTGGTTAAGCATAAAAGCAAACAAGTTTTAATTCTACTACTATTTCTTTTGGTTAAGCTGATGCATATCCAAATACTTTTATTATTCCGTGATTCTGAGTGAAAGGAGAAATTAAAAGGTTAACCTTGTGAATTTAGATAGTGCAGTGCACTTTGAATTGGCAGATATGTTAATCATTGTGTAATGTGTACAAATATGTTTATGTGTACAATTGTGCATGTGCACTGTTGCTTATCGGAACAGATTCTTTCACTCGTTAGTCGTTACTGACTTAGTGACTTAGTGAGTTAGTGTTACCTTACTGATTAGTATTGAATTTAGCAATTAGCATTGCTTATTCAGCGATTATTAAACCGAAATCGTACCGAACCAAAATAAGAAATATCGAACCGTACCGAAATATTTTGATATCATATTTGGTATACACAATTGATAAATTGAATACCGAAATACCGAACCGAATTTCATAAATACCAAACTGAAATATTGAATGCCCACCCCTAAGAACAATCCATATACTACTTGAGCAAGAAATTTACTGGTTACGAAGCCAAGTATACTCTGTTAGAAAGAACTTGTTGCGCCCTAACTTGGGCCACTCAGAAGCTTAGGCATTACTTGCTGGCCTATACCACATATCTTATAACCAGATTGGACTGCCTTAAGTACACATTCCAAAAATCGATGGCCACAGGAAGGCTAGCAAAATGACAAATTCTGCTCCCTGAGTTTGACATTGCCTATGTCACCGGCACGGCAATGAAAGCTCAAGCCTTGGCGGATCAACTAGCTGATAATCCCGTTGATGATAAATATCAGCCCTTGATTACTTACTTTCCGGACGAGGAGTAAATTCAGTTGAGGATAATTCAAGAAGACACCAATTCTTGAAAAATATTCTTTGACGGAGTTGTAAATACCAAAGGTGTTGGGATTGGAATAATTTTTTTTTCGCCCACCGGTCAGCACTATTCGGCCGCAGCCCTGCTTCGGTTCTCGTATACGAACAACACCATCGAGTGTGAAGCTTGCTTTATGGGCTTGAATATGGCAGTTGATCTGGATGTGGAATAATTTTTAATCATGGGAGATTGTGACTTGATTATTCGACAAGCTCAAGGTGAATGGGAAAGCCGAGATATCAAGCTTATCCCATATAGGCAACATGTAGAAGATCATAGCAAATGGTTCAAGTCCATCTAGTTCAGGTATATTCCTCAATACACAATAAGTTAGCTGATGCACTAGCTACTTTGGCCTCAATGATGTTGTATCCGGGCAATGTCCACATTGACCCACTAGAAATTTAAATTTGAGAAAGACATGGTTATTGCAATGCATTTGAAATAGAAACAGATACTCTGTCATGGTATCATGATATCAAAAGCTTCTTGAAAACAAAGGAATATCCGGAGCAAGCCAGTGGAGACCAAAAGAGAACCATTAGAAGGCTCGCCGGTAGTTTCTTCTTGAGCGAAGAGGTCTTGTACAAACGAACTCCAGATTTGAATCTTTTAAGGTGCGTAGATGCCCAAGAGGCTGGAATAATCATGAACGAAGTGCAATTGGGAGTATATGGACCCCACATGAACGGATATGTCCTGGCAAAGAAAATCTTTCGGGCAGATTATTATTAAATGACCATAGAAAAGGATTGCTTTAGTTTTATCAACAAATTCCATCAGGGTCATATACACGGTGACCTGATTCATGCACCGCCTTCAAAGTTGCATCATATGTCAGCACCTTGGTCGTTCGTTGCTTATGGTATGGATGTCATTGGGTCAATCAAGTCAAAAGCTTGAAATAGACACAAATTCATCTTAGTTGCCATTCACTATTTAGAAAAGTGGGTTGAAGCGGTCACTTTCAAAGCCGTCACCAAAATCGGTGGTGGACTTTGTGCATTCCAATATTATTTGTCGTTTTGGTATTCCTAAGACTATCATTACAAATAATGCTTCAAACCTGATCAGCCACTTGATGAAGGAGGTATGCGGACAATTTAAGATTACGTATCGAAATTACAACCCCTATCGGCCTAAAGCTAATGGTGTTGTTGAAGCGGTAAACAAGAATATCAAGAAGATCCTCAGGAAAATAGTTCAAAGTTCAAGAAAATAGCATGAAAAGCTGTCTTTTTTTTTATTGGGATTGTGAGCACGTGATTTTTTGCCCTAAGCAAATTGTTCCAAAATATAGGCAAAAATGATTTTTGAATTTGTGTGGCGATTTGTTGATAATTGTTTGTTTAATAAAAACTCATGAAATAAGTAGAAATACTAGGACTTTTTCTAATTTTTGAAAGGAAAACAAAACAAAGAAAATCAAATATCATCTATTTGTATTAATTAGAAAATACCAAAAA
>MU673796.1:0-19448 GCA_026770625.1 Nicotiana glauca | reverse complement strand
TAGTTATCGTTTGGCATAGACTGTTAGGTAGTATGAGAACTTGTTCCTCATTAATTGAAGATTTGCATGTCCAATAATTCAAATAGTTTGAAAATTATTCTGTGATTCATCTGTTTTGTAATATACATTAATTATAATTTGTGAACTGAAATATGGATTTCTGAAATTAAAGTAGTCGTACATAGGATGTATTAACTGAATTAATCATTTTGTTATCATTTTGTTAATATGAGTCTGAGTTGATATATCCTCACCCTAAGCTAAAGCTTGTAGTAGTTAATATCAATCAGCTATTTAGTTAATTGTAACCTCATATGATTAATTACTTTAAGCGTCAATTGAAATATTAGTTTGAGGCAATATTTTCAGGTTAGTACAAAAATGTTAATAAATATCAGAATGTACACGTCTATTGGATCTGTCCATTTAACTTGATAAGTTTCACCTAGCTATTGAGGTACTAATTTGATCAACATATGAATAATGCAATTAGAATAATTGTAAATTGATCATTTGCTTGATTTGGCTTATTCACGTATGTGTGCGAGTCCGGGCTAAGACATGCGAATGGCCTGTTTCGAAACCCAGACAGCTTTTGTCCAACTGTACAATAGACTTGAACAATGCCTTTTGGGCCTGGTTACCACAGCAATAGGTCCAAGCTGTCCAATCTTATCTGTTTTGAACAAATTAATAGGCATGCTTTATTTTTCATGTCGTAAGCAATTGGATTGAATTAATTTGAAATTAAATTATAGGGTTTAGCCTTTATCAACATTAAATAATTAGAATTTATTTTCTTTTATTATTAGAGACAAAGAAAAATAGAAGAGTTGTAGTCATCCTTAAGTTGCCCTTTTAATAAATGATGAGACGAGTCTCGCCAAATAAAAATACACAATTGCGAGGCCCTCAATAATTGCTTGTAAAAAAAATTAGACTTGGAAGGACCGTTTAGCGAATTTTACAGTCCCAAAGTTGACAAATACGTAGATGCTTTAAGTGCGATTTATAATAATATTACTTTCTTAAATACAAGTGCACATTTATGTGACCCAAATCCAAATCTCAACAAAGTCGAAATGTATTAAAAGCCACAGGAGTACTGGTACGGTGTGGACTGAAATACGTTTTCACAACGTTGCAATTCTTGTAAAAAAATTCAACAATAAAAGCGGGATATTAATAAAAGGCATATAAAAATAGAATATATATGGAAATCAGATAAAAGCAAATACAACAGTTAAGTGACCGTGCTAGAACTACGGAATTCGGGAGTGCCTAACACCTTCTCCCGGATTAACAGAATTTCTTATCCGGATTTCTGGTTCGCGGACTGTTAACAGAGTCATATTTCCTCAGTTCGGGATTCAACCGGTGACTTGGGACACCATTAATCTCCCAAGTGGCGACTCTGAATCTAAATAAATAAGTCTCGTTCTGACTGTTCTTTAAGTGGAAAAATTCCTTTATTACGCCCTTCACGAGGTGTATTAAAACTTTCGGTTGTAAAAAAGGAGGTGTGACAGTACTCGATCATATTACAAAGGTCTTTGTACAGTTTAAAGCAATGTGGGCGCATATGGTATAATCGCCTCAGTGAATATTTGTTGAAAGAAGGTTATACTTGTTGTTTATATTGATGAGATAAATCTTGTTGGAACTCCATAAGAGCTCCAAAAGGCAATTGAATATCTTAAGAAAGAATTTGAGATGAAAGATCTTGGAAACACAAAACTTTGTCTTAGTCTGCAAATTGAACATTTAACAGACGAGATTTTTTTTATCCATCAAGATGCCTATACAAAAGGGGTCTTAAAATGCTTTTACATGGATAAAGAACACTCATTGAGTACACTTTTTGATCTCTTAAAGTGAATAAGGATCCGTTCTTACCTCCAGATAAGGATGATGAACTCCTTGGTTCTGAAATACCCAAGTCTTTATGGGGGGAGTAAAGTATGCACTGTACTCTTTTTTCCTTGCTCAGATTTTTTTCCCACTGAATTTTTCCTGGTAAGGTTTTTAATGAGGCAGTTTGCAATGTGTACTATTAGTGTACTATTTTTCCTTGACTACGATTTTTTTCTCATGCGATTTTTTCTAGTAAGGTTTTAACGAGGCACATAATAATGAACCAAGATGGAGTGTTACGAAAATATTATTGTGGATGTTCATTTATTACTCCGCTGTAGATAATCTTCTTGAAGAAGATTAACCATTTAATACTCCATTGAAGTATATCTACAATCAGTTGATGCAGGGAGGTTGCAAGCAACTCATTGAAATGACTTGCAGCAGCTTCTTGGTTTGATGAGATTAGTTTAAATCGATATGAAATATTGGTGGATAATATTCTCTACAAATTTAACTTTTGAGAAGATGGTATAGGAGATTGGAATGCGCAGACTCAAATATTAGAAATACGGTTTTCATCAGGGGAAGTAAACTACGCGATGCACTCTTTTTCCTTACTAAAGTTTTTTCTCACGGGGTTTTTCTTATAAGGTTTTTAATGAGGCACCTTGCAATGTGTACTACTGAATATGTGTACTCTTTTTCCTTCACTAGGATTTTTTCCACGGGGATTTTCGTAGTAAGGTTTTAATGAGGCACGTTATCTTTTAATGAATATCCAAGGAGGAGTGTTATAAATATAGTATTATATTATGGATGTTCATTTAATACTCCGTTGTAAATAAGTTTCCTGAAGAAGCTTATCCATATGAGACTCCACCATAAATATGTTTATCTATTTAGTACTTTATTGAAAATAAGCCTTCTGAAGAAGCTTATCATTTCGGTACTTCGTTATGGATAAATATTACCCCTGATAGAAGATTATATATATCTGGTACAGTAGCAGCTTACAAGCAACATACAAGCAGCTTACACAGCAGTTTACACAGCGCTTGCAGTAGCAACTTACAAGTAACTTACAAGCAGCTTACACAACAACTTCCTTTCTTCTATAAATAGAAGAGATTTCAGTTCATTTTGTACATCAATATAAAAGTTGAATAATATATCAGTTTCTTTCTATACTTGTCTTTAGTTTATTTACTTTACAGTCGTTATTTCATAACACTTCTTGGATATCGTATTTGTTCCTTATTTTCACATAAGTATTACTAGTATTATTGTTGTATTATCTTATTCTTTGATTTTTAGTACTACGTGTTATTTTCTTTGCTTTGATTATCTTATTGCTTTATTATTTTGTTTTCGTTACTATTCTTATCTTTATTATTTTCATTATGATTTCTTTATTAAGTGTACATTGTCCTAAAATTTTCTTATCATATTTGATTCTCTCCTATTTCTTCAAGGAAGAGCAACATATTTACCATAATTAATTTTTCCTTTTACGAAAAGGAAAGTATAATTCTTGCATATTTGACTAGTCATTTTTCTTGGAGGAAAAGGTTTTAGACTTCTATAAATTGAGGATTCTTCCTTCTCATTCAACAACATTCACAATGTAGCCATATGGGGTTTGAGAGTCTTGTTTACGAGGAAAACTTTTCGTGACAAGTGTTAGTGTGTCACTTGTGTTTGCCTCTTTGTGGGGTTATTCTCCCGATATTTTGTACTCTCATTTATATAGTAGATTTCTCTTCTCCGCCTATGGACGTAGGTGAAAGCATGCTTTACTATCTTCAGCATGATACTTGATTATTTCAATCCTACCATTTGTCACTGCTGTTTTTCAACATGGTTTCTTTTTCAATCCTGCTTAGAAATGATTTTCTTAAGCTGATGGGCTATCAGAAACAATCTTTCTATTTCCATAAAGTAGGGGTAAAGTTTGCGTACACACTATTTTCTCCTGACTCAACTTATGAGAATACATTGCATATATTATTGTTGTTGCTTTGGACCATGGTGAAATAATGAAGTTCATTAAAAATGTTCAAGATTTAAAATAAATGCATAAAAAGTAAATTTTAACTGAAATGAGTAATAGGTTCCATTGTTGGAATTAGAGTTCTAATATATAAAATTAAATCTTAAATCCGCTTCAGAGTTTAAAATATTTGTCTATGGCTGTACGTAGACAAGATAGGTACGTATTTAATTTATCTTCTGCCAGCATTCATAATTGGTATCCCATACCCTCTGAAACTTTAGCCTACTTATCTCTCACATGTGAAACGTACGTCATTTCTTGGATCGACACCGGCACTCACATCTTGCCCACCATCACAAATGAGTGAAGGAAATTCACTACATGAATGGAAACACATGATTTAAATTTGATAGATTTAATTTTATATTAAAATTATTATAAATTTAAAAATTATAATTTTAAATTTAATATTTATTACAACAATAACAACTACCCAGTATAGTCCCATAAGGTGGAGTCTGGGGAAGGTAATATGTAGACAGGCCTTACCCCTACCCAAAAGGGCAGAGAGGCTGTTTCCAATCAACACTCGACTTAGAGAAGGAAAGGGAAAGCAACAACAAAAACAAAAATAAAAACAAAAGAGCACAATGTATTAAAGTACACTAAATCTTTAAATAAAAATATATATTATAAAAAGGGTAGTTGATGCACAATGTATTTCGGTTCACACTGGGTTTGAGGAATAGTTGGTGTGATGTAAACAACATATCCTATGAAGTATTAGTGGCTGCTTTTACAATTCAAACAGTAACATATAAGTTATACGGAGATAATTTTATCATTGCTCCAAGACCCCCTTCTAAATAAATATTAATTATAATAAGTTAAAATACATTACAAACAACAAACAACAAAAACCTAGTGAAATCCCACAAGTGGGGTTTAGGGAGGGTAGTGTTTACACGAAGGGTAAAAAAGCTGTTTCTGATAGACCCTTGGCTCAAGTTGACGAAAAGAGACAATAAATAAGTAGCAACAACAGAAAAAAGACAAATAATAACAGTATCGTAAGACTCAAAAAATAGACGAAAAATCAATAACAATAACCAGTAATAAAAGTACGTTACTAAGAAAAAAGGAAAAATAGGGTCAACACTATAATAACCACTAACAATCGAAGACACAACACTATCGGGAAGTCCTCTAATTTCAGTTTAAGTCCTTAATTAAATAAAATATCAATGGGGAATAGTTGTTGAGAATAGTACCTTCACCATGAGCTGTAATCACGAATCTGCTTCAGCTAGCAGCGTAGATTTTTTTATTTTTTATATATATAAAAATTGTTTCGCTTCATATATATATATATATATATATATATATTTTTCTGTTTTACTGAATATAAAAATTGATACGCTATCAGCAATTTCTTCTCATTTATCATATACTATACTTTATGACTTACTAAAGCAGGATAATCTATATATGAAGGGCTCCCTTCAAATTCCAAGGACATTAAATCCTTGCTCTAATATGGCTCGTTTTGTACTGAGGATAATGGATAATTAATTTCAGGATTGAATTTGAGATGAATTTATCCCACGCTTGGTTAGGTTAAAATCGTGGTATAACTAATCTCAAGATTAGTTCTCCCGAAATTGTAATGTTCTTTGTATCCATTTTGAAGGGTGGAATAATTAATCTTAAGATAACTAGTTTCCCAACCAAACGATCCCTAATAATATAAAAGTGTTTGACTCAAAAGATATAAAATTTTTTGGAACAAATCAATCCAAGATGAAGGGGTAAATCATAGCCGAATATAATAAACTCTAGGATGATAACAGTAATGATATAATGATAGTAGGGAAAAGAGAATAAACATTTTCTTTTCAAGGTTTGTGTACTTTACAAAATGTGTCTCCCCTTTTTACAAGGCTTTCACCCCTCTTATATACTGAGGAATTTTTCCCAATCGCAGGATCGACTGCTTAAGAAGTACCCAAGGAATATTCCCTAAGTCTCCTAGTATACTGATTCTGCTGTCGATGTTCGTTCCTTTTACCGCGATCGTATTCCTCTAGGCGTAGACTCGTGGATGCTCGTTCGTTTGTCGTGCTTGTCGTAGGTCGTAGTCGATCAAATTTGGACCTATACAAAAAGGTTTGGCGAAAAATAGCAAGTAGACTTTGACAAGGCAATAACAATCAAAACCTCTAGTTTGTTTGACTCATAAGTGCCACACACTTTATGAATACAAAACAATATGCATGAATTACAGGAAAATCTTAGCAACTCGTAATAATCCATTAGATAAAATATAAGAAACAATAATAAGAACTCATGATGAAGAGGAGAAACAATAGAAGATTTTATTGATAATATTGGTTTGATCTGCCTCTCCATGAAGAGGTTCAGAGCCTCCCAATGATGTTTCACTTTCCCATAATATGGGTATCTCTGTGTCTCTCCCTTCTCCATGAGTAGTGGCGAAGAAGAAGCTCCCTTTCTAGGGTTTCCCCTCTTAGTATTTATAGCGGTGAGCTTCGTGAGCTGGCAATAAGTGGCTGTGACCACGTTGGGATTACGCCTTCATGATGAGGGTGGGTCGTAGCCTCGTTGATCGAATCAGATAAGGTTTAAGTACCGTTAATTCTAAGTGGTCATACCACTTATTAATCTTGAGTTAACTTAAGACGGGATTAACTTCGTTAATTATCGTGGGGTCGGATTCTGACCCATACTATTAGTCCCTCCGCTTATCGAGATCGTGCCTTGGCCGAACTCGATGAGTGGACTTCATCGACTATGGTTTGAGAAACTCGGATAAGGAGGTCGACTGTCGCTTCGGTCGAGGCCAAATTTCCTTTGGCGACGGCCCTTAGCTCCGTGGAATGTTAGCGTTTTGTTATCGTGTTATCCCGTCGTCGTTGGATCAAAGATTGAATGCTTTTTCTTGGCGAAGACACTTAAACTTTTAACTTAATTCGAGCGAGATCGAGCTTCGTTGTGCTCTGACCCTCTCATTTGTTTGGGAGAATAGCCGTCGACTATGGCGGACATGCCGTATGTGGTGCGGCCGAGGGGATAAGGGGACGCTTGGTATGTATTTGGCGACGTACAAAGTATTGAAGCTGCACGAAACATCTCTTCAGCGTTCATAGATCATTACAATCATTCTGATGGCGAGACGCTGGTGGGTGGCTGAGAAGTCGCTTCATGGAGCTTGTCATGATGACGCACGTTTCTGTAGAACTAAACCGGTTTGCGGTTGGTCACGTAGTTAATGATGACTATTGGGTTTTGCGAAAGCCATTTATGCTGCTTATAAAGATGAGCTAGGGCATTCACTTCTCATATTTTCATCGTTCATCTGAGAGTGACTCTGAAGAAGCTTTTTCTTCCTGCTAACTCACCTTCATCTTTTTTCTTTGATCATTATAACTTTAGTCTTATCCACCAAACTTTATTCTTTTCTCGTTAATAAATCAACAATGGTAGGCAGTTCTTCCCAAGATGTTCTTCCGATGGATTTTCTAGTCAACTCTCCGGTAGTTGAAGGGCCATCTCCGACAATGGGAGGTGCCGAACGGGTAGAGATCGGTAAAGTTCCATCGGTTGACGAGGTAGTACCTCGGCCCGGAGGTCCGGCGATTGATTTCACCGTCGATGGTGGAGAGGATCCGGTGGATGAAGCCCTGTTAATGGGGGAAATTGGGATGGCCCGATTACGGGAGCAGGGGGTCATCCCCACCCATGCAGACATCGTTCTCGCTAGAAGCAAGGAGAGGGTCCACACTGACCATAGGGGATTTGACCAGTTGGGATGTTGCAACGTGGCTAACGAGAGGTGGTTATCCTACTCGGCAGAGCACCGAAGGGAACACGCCACCCGAGGATGACGTCAGCTTTGACATGCGTCATTATTACGTGGATTTTTGGGGTAAAGGCTTGATGGTTTTTGGCGCTTTGATTCTTGCACTGATTTTAAACTTGCTGCCTCGATTCTAGAGCCACCCAACACTATAAATAAATGAAGGGTTCGATTTTTTGAAAAACTTTAGCCACTCTCTCTTGATAACTCTTCAGTCTCCTTCACTTGCTCTTGCATATTCTTGTTTCCATTTCCATTCTTGACCGGAATCTTCTTCTTTCTCATTCCCTTTGTGTAACTACTCTTTTTAAAAGAAACCATGCCAAGATCTCATCGTACTAATGAAGAGGTTCCTGAAGTCACTCCGTCAGCTACAACACCTCTCTCCGGTAGCGGAGAGGTGGAGATAGAAGAAGGCGACAACCCTCTTACAGTGGAGGCGCTACTACCGGGACATCCCGTATCTCGGAATGACTTCCTTAAAGATCCACCCCCTAATCCGAACCCTGTGCCTTCTGAGACGATGTAGACTCACCTTGATGCCCTCCGTATAAAGTATGGTGTTCCTACCTACGTAGAGATGATTCTGGCGGGGGAAGATTACGTTGACATCCACAGGCCCGGGTACTGTGCTTTCTATGAATATCCTTTTGTGATCGGCTACACCCTTCCTCTCTTCCCCCTGGCAGAAAAGTTCTGCAGATTTTACCAGGTTTGCCCGGTTCAGCTTTCGCCGTACACGCTTAAGATACTTCTGCTACTGACTAAGTACACAGAGTTGGCAGAGTGTGACGTCTTCGTCCATTATCTTTTGCACTTATTCACGCCTGGTTTCTCCGGAGGTACTATGGTGCACTTGAGATTTCGTGGTACAAAGGTACCGATGGTCGGGACAGATGACCGGGTGAGCCGTAAATTTTGGCACAAGTACTTCTTTATCAAGATCGAGCACGTCGTTTCTAACCCCACCGAGTTTTCGGAGCGATGTAATAAAACTCGTAAGTATCGTCGTTAATTATGTGCCCCCATCTTCTAAAATTACTGTAACTTTTGGTCACTTGTTGTTCTGCAGCTATGGGTCGCCCGCCCCGCCCTATTGTGGGTCTCAGGAGCTGGCTCGCCAACCTGCTACCCCATGTGGAGGAAACTCAGACTTGGTCTGCCTTCGTACAACGTTATGGCCCTAGAATTTCCTCAGGTAAATTTCTGCCTCACTGCCCCATAGGTCGTGCAAGCCCGCCTAACTGTATGACCCTCTATGATGACAGGTCGAGGAGCTTCCAGGCGATGGGCCCCAGTCCCTGCTTTTAGACAAGCCATTGCTACTGCAGACACGCAATTCATTTTGTGTGAGTCTGTTCGGGAAAGCCGTCCTCAACTTCCTCAACAGGTAGACTTGTCTCGAACTGTGGCCACTGAGGGAAGAATCCTCGTTGGCACCGGACTCACATCCTATTGAGGAATCTTCTAATGGTGACGAGCCGTTAGAGAGGAAAATGAGAAGGTTGGAACTGGGAAAGGGTGTGGCTACTGAGGCTAATGGAAGCGGAGCATCCCAGACAGCTCCGGTGCCCGTATTTATGGCCGACGCAATTTTTTGGGGAGGCATCCCTGAGTGGAGGGAGTTGGCCCAGGAGCCGGTTCAGAGTGCCTCACTGAAGGTGACGCGTCATCCAACGTTAGAGGACCTCATGTCTATGAGGACAGATCGGGTTCAGATATTGCCCCGAAGGATGTTGGTGAATTTTTGGGTCACCATACCCATGTGGAGGTGAGGATGGACGGGTCCGACCGTCATGTGGTAATTTCGGGGAGTTACAACTTGCTGCTAAATAGCGAGCAGGTTGTGTCGGCCCTTGCTCCTTTATGTGCCGCTACTGAAAGCGAGATGCTTAGGACGATGAGTGATGCGGAGTTATCCTAGAAGGTCGCCGGTATGGCGCTGCAAGTAAGTTCCTTTTTCTTCTCCTTCTGTCGTGGGGTTGGTATGGCAATCTGTGTTGTATATTTTTTTGTAACTCTACCCTTCTTTTTTCAGACCCTCATCCTGGAGGTGGAGAGAGAGAGCACCGTGAATAGAGGAGGACGGGCCTCCATAAGAAGACGTCATCGAAATATCATCAGTACTGTTCTAAACACCGGGCGATGTCTGATATTTATCATCAAGATCCCGAGTTCTAGGTGATCCGCAAAGGACTTAAGTAGTGGGAGGAACAACTGGAGCGTAGGGTGGAGAAGATAAAGGAGAGGGATGAGGAGTTTGTGAGGGCTATCGCCCGTAATAGAGAATTGGAGGCCCTCCTTAAGGCGAAGAAAGATGAGCTTGAGTTGAGTAAGAGGGTAGCAACTGGGAACGTCGACCTACGGCTGAAGGTGGCCAGCTTGACAATTGAGTTAAATGCTAAGGCAATGGAGGTCAATGGGCTCAAGGGCGGGTTGAACGCCAGTGCCGATAAGTTGACAGCAGCTATTTCTGAGACGGTCTCTTTGGAGGATGCCCTCCGCATATCTAGGTCAGAACTTACGGGGGAGAGGGAAGTCTCCGGTCATCTAATCGCAGGGCTTGAAGGGTGTGTTAGGGAGTTAGAGGTGGAGTTGGTCGCATTGCAAGGGAAAATAGCTTCCCTGAGGGCTGAGGAGGCAACTCGACGTTCTCATCCCTCAACGTCTCGTTCCTTAGCCGGTTAGGGCTCGCCTCATCACTTGTATGAGCTGTGGGTCCATGTAGAGTCTCGACTCGATATGTATAAGGCTTTTCACGTCAAGGGCAGGGCAACAGAGGTGGAGGTTCAGGTGGTACATGCTGAAGCGCGTGCAGCCCGTGAGTCGTGTGGGTATGACCCCCTCACTCCTAACGGGGAAGCTGTCGATTCTATGATGCAAATCACCTTGCTTCGGATTCATAGTATGATGAAGCTTATCATACTGAGGACGATGTGTAGTTTTAATTTGCTCCACTTTTTGCTTAGTAATATTTGGCACGGGCCGTACTAGGGCCTGGTCTTAGGGGCAAATGTAAATGATATTTTGTTGTAATATAAACTTTACTTTTGTCGGTTTGTTTGTTCGTCATTTCCTCTATTGTTTATTGCATGACATTCGTGCCTGTCTATTGGGATGTTTCTTTGATTATCGTCGAAGTAGAATCCCATCATGGTTCGACCAAGGTCGAACTAATATTTTTGTTAGTGGCCTTGGCCATTAGGATGTTGCTTTGACAGTCGTCGAAGTAGTATCTCGTCGTGGTTTGAACGAGGTCGAACTAATATTGTTGATGGCCCTGTCCATTGGGATGTTGGTTTGACTGTCGTCGTAGTATCCCGTCATGGTTCGAACGAGGTCGAACTGATGTTGTCGATGGCCGTGGCCATTGGGATGTTGCTTCGACTGTCGTCAAAAGAGTATCCCGTCGTGATTCGAACAAGGTCGAACTGATGTTGTCGATGGCCTTGGCCACTGGGATGTTTCTTCGACTGTCATTGAAGTAGCATCCCGTCGTGGGTCAAATGAGGTCGAACTAATGTCAATGGCCTTGGCCATTGGGATGTTTCTTTGGTTGTCGTTGAAGTAGTATCCCGTCGTGGTTCAAACGAGGTCAAACTAATGTCGATGGCCTTGGCCATTGGGATGTTGCTTCAGCTGTCGTCGAAGTAGTATCCCCACGAGGTTGAACTGATGTTGTCAATGGCCTTGGCGATTAGGATGTTGCTTCGGTTGTCGTCGAAGTAGTATCCCGTCATGGTTCGAATGAGGTCGAACTAATATTATCGATGGCCTTGGCCATGGGGATGTTGCTTCGACTGTCGTCGAAGTAGTATCCCGTTGTGGTTCAAACGAGGTCGAACTATTGTTTTCGATGGCTTTGCCCATTAGGATGTTGCTTCGACTATCTTCGAAGTAGTATCTCGTTGTGGTCCGAACGAGGTCAAACTCGTTTTTTGGAGATTTGAGTTTCTTACATACAATGGAGATTAGATTTCGTTCATACAATGGAGATCAGGTTCCATTCATACAATGGAGATCAGGTTCCGTTCATATAATGGAGATTAGATTATCTGTGTAGTTACTTCGTTACTTCAACCTGGAGATCATATCGACGAGCTAAGTTGATGAACAAAATTCCAGTCCATAGGGCATCCCCTTTGCCGCCTAATTAAAAACCTCCACCGAAAAACCCGATTGGGACAAAACCCGAGTGAGGGAAAAATAGTACATCTTAGGTGACGCCTCTCAGAAGTGAAAGTACTTGAGGTGGGCGACGTTCCAGTTGTTTTGGAGTAGTTTCCCCTCCATCGTTTCTAGTCGGAATGCCCTTTTTTTTCTACTACTACGATTTTATACGGTCTGTCCCAGTTTATTCCTAATTTTCCTTCATTTGGATCTTTTGATGCCTGTGTTTTGTCCTTGAGGATGTAGTCGCCAATTTTGAGTGATCGTACCTTGGCTTTCTTGTTGTAGTATCTTTCTACTTGCTGCTTCTGGGCTACCATTCTTACGTGGGCCTTGTCTCTTATTTCTTCGGCTTCATCTAAGTCTTGTAGCCTACTTTCGTCATTATCTTCTCTGCTCATGTTGGAGTATCTCAGGCTGGGTTCCCCGACTTCAACAGGTATGACTGCATCGGTCCCGTAGACCAGTGAGTATGGCATTTCTCCCGTGCTGGATTTCGGCATAGTGCGGTATGCCCATAATACTTCAGGTAGTAGTTATGGACATGGCCCTTTAGCTTCCTCGAGTTTCTTTTTCAATATGTTCAATATCACTTTGTTAGAGGACTCGGCTTGGCTGTTGGCGGCAGGATGGTACGGTGTGGAGAGTATCCGTTTGATGTGCCATTTTTCGAAGAACTCAGTTGTCCTTTTTCCTACGAACTGGGGTCCGTTGTCGCAACTGATTTACTTGGGGATGCCGAAATGACATATAATATTTTTCCATATAAAGTCGATGACCTCCTGTTCGCGTATCTGAGCGTACGCACCTGCTTTCACCCATTTAGAGAAGTAGTTAGTTAAAACTAAAAGAAAACGTACCATTCCTCGTACTGCTGGCAGAGGGCCGACTATGTCCATCCCCCATTTTATGAAAGCCCATGGCGAAGTGACGAAATGGAGGAATTCTCCTGCTTGATGTATCATAGGGGCGTACTTTTGGCATTGTTCACATCTTCGGATGTAATGCGACTTCTTTTTTCATGGTAGGCCCGTAATAACTGGTGCAAATGAGGCATCGAACGAGGGCGCGATTTCCTGTATGGGCACCGTAGTGACCCTCGTGTAGTTCTTCCAGTACTTGCCTTGTTTGGTGTGGTCCAAGACATTTGGCTTGGGGGCCGCTGAATGTTCTCTTGTAGAGGTCATGATTTACTAGGCTGTATCAGGATGCCTGCACCCGGAGTTTTTTTGCTTCTTTTTTGTCTTGCGGGAGCATTCCATCCTATAAATAGGCTACGAAGCGGTTACGCCAGTCCCAAGTTAGGTTCATAGAAAGTACCTCGACGTAGTCTATGGCTGAGTGAAGAAGGGTGACCATATTTTCTTTGCTAATATTCTTGGTGGCCGCAGCTAATTTGGCGAGGCCATCCGCTTCAATGCTTTGTGCCTTTGGAATTTGATCGAGGCGGCATTCGTCGAACTCCGACAGCAGTTTGTGGATTTTCGACTGATGCCTTTTCAGTCTCTGCTCTTTGATTTGGAAAGTCCCGGTAACTTGATTTACAATAAGTTGAGAGTCTCAGTGGAGGAGGAGGAGTCCGGCGTCGTCTTTGAGGGCTAACTTCAAACCTGCAATCATATCTTCATACTCGGCCTCGTTGTTAGTCATGTCGGGGCATCATATGGACTGATGAATTATTTCGCCTGTAGGGACTTCAAGGACGAGTCCCAGTCCCGATCCTGAGGCATTCGAGGCGCCGTCAGTGTAGAGGATCCAGAGATCGATACGTGTGGAAATGCAACGCGCTTGTTGTTACGCCTCGGGCAATATTTCCGCGATGAAGTCAGCGACGAAGTCGGCGAGCACATGTGAGTTAATGGCAGTTCACGGTTGGTATATTATATCATGCTCGCTTAATTCTATGGCCCATTTGGTGAGTCTTCCTGAGAGCTCAGGTTTATGCAGGATACCTCTTAGGGGAAGCTTGTTATTACTTTTATGGGGTGGCATTGAAAATATGGCCTAAGTTTGCGTAAAGCCACGACTAGTGCCAGAGCTAGCTTTTCAAGGTGAGGGTACCTTGTCTCAGCATCTATTAAGGTTTTGCTGATATAGTAAATAGGAGATTGCGTACACTCATTTTCGCAGACCAGGACTACACTAACTACGACTTCAGACACTGCCAAATACACAAGTAGACACTCACCAGGTCCGCTTTGATGAGCAGTGGCAGTGAGGTCAGATACCTTTTAGCTTTATCAGGGCATCAACGCATTTCTCGTCCCGTTGCAACCCGTGGTCTTTTCTCAATACATTGAAGAACTTGTGGCATCTGTCTGAGGATCGTGAAATGAACCTCGACAAGGAGGCTATTCGCCCTGTTAGCTTCTGTACCTATTTCTTGCTGGTTAGTACCTCTGGTATTGTGTCGATGGCTTTGATTTCATTAGGGTTGACTTTAATTCCCCGTTGTGACACGAGGAAGCCGAGGAATTTTCTCGAGGTTATGCCGAAGGCGCACTTCTCGGGATTCAGCTTCATCCCCTACTGCCTTAATATCCCGAAGGCCTCTCTCAGATGGCTAATGTGATCCTCTTTCTTCGTTGACTTTACCATCATGTCATCGATATAGGCTTCCATGGTTTTTCCGAGCTTCTCTTTGAACATCTTGGTGACTATCCTCTGGTACGTGGCCCCTGCATTCTTGAGTCTGAATAGCATCACTTTATAGCAATAAGTTCCTTGGTGAGTGATGAAGGTCGTCTTTTCTTGATCTTCTTCGGCTATCAGAATTTGATTATAGCCGGAGTAGGCGTCCAAGAAGCTCATAAATTCATGTTCTGATGTCACATCGATCAGTTGGTCGATATGGGGCAACGGGAAGGAATCCTTTGCGCATATTTTGTTTAGGTCGGTGAAGTCTACACACATTCGCCACTTCACGTTCTTATTTTTGACCATAACTACGTTGACGACCCATTGGGGGTACTTTGATTCCCTAATGGACCCGTTAGTGAGTAATTTATCCACCTCTTCGCTGACTGCCTCATTGATTGCAACGTTGAACTTTCCCCTCATCTGTCGTACCGGCGGATAAAGTAGGTCAACATTTAGTCTGTGAGTGGCGATGTCCTTTGGGATTTCGGGCATATCTGAATGGGAGAAGGCAAATAAATCGGCGTTGTTAGTTAAAAATTCACGATACTTACCTGGCTATTTTCATGTTGTCGGCATCGTCCAATTAAACTGGGTCAAGATCCTCTACAGTTGCCTTGCAGGCTTCTACGATGTCTGGGTCTTTGATGGCCTCTGTTGGTGGGTCGGGCTTAGGTCCCGACATGGTTGATTGCTATGCCTCCGCAATTGTACCTTTTAGTTGTTTGGTGTACGTGCAATCTTGGGCAATCCGATAGAATTCTTAGGTGGTGCGTGGCTCACCTCGGATGCTGAATATTCCTCACGGGGTAGGAAATTTAATCACTTGATAGAAGCTTGAGGGGACGGCTCGTATGACATTTATCCATGGGCGTCCTATGATGGTGTTATAGGCTATTTCGTGGTTCATGACGTGGAATGTTGTTTCCAGCGTGACTCCCTCTGCTAGAACATGCAACACTATTTCTCTGTATGTCTGTTCCACTACATTGTTAAAACCCGTTAGTGTTATGCAATGCGGTATTATTTTATCCTCGAGCCTCATTTGTTGAGAAATCTCGAGTGAACAATACACACGCCAATTTCGTCATCTACCATGATTCTTTTTACATCTGTATCAGCAATGCGTAAAGTTATAACCAAAGCATCATAGTGAGGGAAAGACAAACCGTCGGTATCCGACTTATCGAAGATGATACTATCTTCGAGGTCATTATACCGTTAGTGGGCGACTGTTCGTTTGAGTTTATGCGTGATGGTGAACTTCACATGGTTGATTACTATGTCGTCACCACCGCCAATGATCATCTGTATGGTACGTGCTGGTGACGGTGGTTTTGGAAGTCCTTGAGATGGGTCACGTCCTCTGTCAAAGTTGGCCCTTCCTTTATTGCTGAGCAGTTCTTTCAGGTACCCCTGGTTTAGCATCCTAACTACTTCCTGCCGCAAACCTATGCAGTCTTCGGTCTTGTGTCCTCTTTCCTGATAGAATTCACAGAGGACGTTTGACCTTCTAGTGCTTGGGTCCGATTTTATTTTTTGCGGCCATTGCACCTTCGTGCCCAGCTTTTCCAATGCGTACACTATCTATGAAGGGGAAACACAAAAGTTATGAGCAGATAATAGTGGAGGCATACTTCTTTCGCTTCGAAGGGGTGCGATATGTCATAGCATGGCATCCGTATGTCTTGGAGGGGTCAGATTAGCTGTTCTGACATAGGGTTGATACCTTTCTCGACTGAAACGTGGGGGTTGATCCCTTCGCCCCTCGTTACGTAGATCTCTTCTTTCCTCAGTCTGAACTGACGTTAATCGTCGAATCGGGCCATTCAAATCCTCCTCATCTGCCCTTACCTCGGCCTAATAGGCGTTATGAATCTCCTCCCACGTGGTAGAGGGTATTTCATGAGTCTGCTGAGTAGTTTTTTGGTTGCCTTGGATCCCATTATGAAAGGCCTTTTGATACGTTAGGCAGGCTCATCCTTACTCTGTTGAATCGGGCCAGGAAGTCCCGTAATCTCTCACCCGCCGTTTGCCTGATGGCGAAGATATCGTTGACCCTCGCTTTAGCCTTCTTTGCTCCTGCATGAACGGTGGCAAATTTATCTGCCATTTCCTTAAATGTCGATATTGATCGTGCTGGTAGTTGTGAGTACCACGTCAATGCTCCTCCCGTCAAAGTTTCGCCAAACTTTTTTAGCAACACCGGAGGTACTTGTTCTTTCGACAGATCATTGCCTTTTATCGCAGTGACATAATGGATTAGATGATCCTTTTGGTCCGTGGTTCTATCGTATATTTTCAAGTATGGCGGCATCTTGAAGGTTTTTGGAATGGGGTGAGGAGCAGCTCAATCGCTGCTGTTCGACGAATCGGCCGACATCGCATTTTGGCAGTAGCTTGGGGGGGCTAGGTATTTTGTCTACCCTTTCCTGATGCTCCTTCATTTGTTCACGGAGTGTTTTGTTCTCGTTTTCCATCTCTTCCATTTTCTTTAGGATGGCCATGAGCGCATCGTCACCTGCATTAGTGACAACACGGGTTTTGCCTATTTGCGTGATGCTTGGCTCGTTGGTGGTAGCTGCGATTTCTGCAATCGGTAAGTCTTTGACATTTCCTTGAGGGGATTTTTCGAGCATGTTGTTCAGAGCATTTGTCAACCATTCCTCTAGCAGCTTTTTGACTGCTGGTGGTGTTTCTCTCGCCGTAGACATGGAGGCTCTCTTTTCGCGCAAGATCGTTAGATCCCCGTATGGTAGAGGTAAGATATCTTCCTCCGGTGTATCCCCTGGTGTTGTGTTCTCGGTGTCTTCTCTACCGGCTTCGTTGAGGGAGTTTAGGAGGTTGTTTGAGACGTCTGCTATCATCTTCATCCTCGCTTCTTTCTCCGCCATTGTTAGTTTTTATGGGGTTTGAAGAACAGTAATCGTCACTTTCAAGAACCTAGATAAGAACTATGATTTCAGCTATGAAAATCCCCACAAACGGTGCCAAATTATTTGAGTCAAAAGATATAAAACCTTTTTGAACAAATCAATCCAAGATAAAGGGGTAAATCGTAGCCGAATATAATAAACTCTAGGATGATAACAGTAATGATAGTAGGGAAAACAGAATAAACATTTTCTTTTCAAGGTTTGTGTACTTTACAAAATGTGTCTCCCCTTTTTACAAGGCTTTCACCCCTCTTATATACTGAGGAATTTCCCCCAATCACAGGAATGACTGCTTAAGAAGTATCCAAGGAATATTCCATAAGTCTCCCAGTGTATTGATTCTGTTGTTGATGTCATGATGTCGTAACTTTTACCATGGTTGTATTCCTCTAGGCGTAGACTCGTGGATGCTCGTTCGTTTGTCGTGCTTGTCGTAGGTCGCAGTCGATCAAATTTGGACCTATACAAAAAGGTTTGGCGAAAAATAGCAAGTAGACTTTGACAAGGCAATAACAATCAAAACCTCTAGTTTGTTTGACTCATAAGTGCCACACACTTTATGAATACAAAATAATATGCATGAATTACAGGAAAATCTTAGCAAATCGTAATAATCCATTAGACCAAATATAAGAAACAATAATAAGAACTCATGATGAAGAGGCGAAACAATAGAAGCTTTTATTGATAATATTGGTTTGGTCTGCCTCTCCATGAAGAAGTTCAGAGCCTCCCAATGATGTTTCACTTTCCCATAATATGGGTATCTCTGTGTCTCTCCCTTCTCCGTGAGTAGTAGCGAAGAAGAAGCCCCCTTTCTAGGGTTTCCTCTCTTAGTATTTATATCGGTGAGCTTCATGAGCTAGAAATAAGTAGCTGTGACCACGTTGGGATTGCGCCTTCATGATGACGGGTGGGCGTAGTCTCGTTGATCGAATCAGATAAGAGTTAAGTACCGTTAATTCTAAGTGGTCATATCACTTATTAATCATGAGTTAACTTAAGACAGGATTAACTTCGTTAATTATCGTGGGGTCGGATTCTGACCCATACAGTTAGTCCCTCCGATTATCGAGATCGTGCCTTGGCCGAACTCGATGAATGGACTTCATCGACTATGGTTTGAGAAACTCGGATAAGAAGGTCGACTGTCTCTTCGGTCGAGGCCAAATTCCCTTTAGCGACGGCCCTTAGCTCTCTGGAATGTTAGCGTTTTGTTATCGTGTTATCCCGTCATCGTTTGATCAAGATTGAATGCTTTTTCTTGGCGAAGGCACTTGACCTTTTAACTTAATTCGAGTGAGATCGAGCTTCGTTGTGCTCTGACCCTCTCATTTGTTTGGGAGCATAGCCGTCGACTACGGCGGACATGCCGTATGTGGTGCGGCCGAGGGGATAAGGGGACGCTTGGTACATATTTGGCAACGTCCAAAGTTTTGAAGGTGCACGGAACATCTCTTCTGCGTTCATAGGTCGTTACAATCATTGTGATGGCGAGACGCTGGTGGGTGGCTGAGAAGTCGCTTCGTGGAGCTTGTCATGATGACGCACGTTTCTGTAGAACCGAACCGGTTTGTGGTTGGTCACTTAGTTAATGATGACTATTGGGTTTCGCGAAATCCATTTATTGTTCTTATAAATATGAGATGGGGCATTCACTTCTCATATTTTCATCGTTCATCTGAGAGTGACTCTGATGAAGCTTTTTCCTTCTACTAACTCACCTTCATCTTTTTTCTTTGATCATTATAACTTTAGTCTTATCCACCAAACTTTATTCCTTTCTCGTTAGTAAATCAACAATGGTAGGCAGTTCTTCCCAAGATGCTCTTCCGACGGATTTTCCGGTCAACTCTCCGGTAGTTGAAGGGCTGTGAGCACGTGATTTTTGCCCCAAGCAATTAATAAAAATACAAAAATGATTTTTGATTGCAATTAGATTGATTAGTGTATAGAAAATACCAGTGTTTGTTTCAAT
>MU673793.1:2999-18139 GCA_026770625.1 Nicotiana glauca | reverse complement strand
AAAATTCTCCTGAGTTTTGGTATTCCGTCTGTTGCTCTGTGGTTATTTGATCTGAATTGGTTTGCTGAAGATGTGTATTGTTGTGGTTATTCCTTGAGAAGCTATTTGGTTATTTTGAAGTTTTGATATCAAATCTAGTTGTTGTGAACTTGCTGTGAATCTGTTGGTCTACTGTTTGCTGGAATCCTGATATTGCTGATCCTTCCTTCTTCTATTGCTTTAGACTTATCGAATTCATTTCACCTTTCCAGGTACACTTCTGAAACTCGAAGATGTAATCAGAAATTTGAAGATATAAATGTTCGACTGGTTTTATTTGCTTTGGATTCTGTTTATTTTATAGATGTAGAACTAGATAGATTCATATGTATTTGCTAGGTGGATCGTATGTATATGTGGGACTGTATGAACTATGAACTCGGACTGTTAATTTCTTTAATAGCTTAGTTTAAATACTACATAGAAAATCGCATGTGAGGTAGATTAATAGAAAAACAATCACATATATTAGAGATTAGAGAAATTGAAAACAAATGTTAAAATCTGTTTTGGTTAATCAGTTGTTACGAATCAGAAATGCAATGAAATTCATTTGTTCTCTTTAGATTGCGTTAGTCAGATTTAATACATAAGAGCATGAGTTAGTTAGATTCAAATTTTGATTAGTTAATACAATATGCTTTAAATTAATTCATGTTATATAAGAAAATTGTAATAAGTTTTCAATAATGAGTATAAAATGACTGTTTCAGTATGAACGACTCCATATTTCAATTCAAATATATATTCTGTAGTTTAGTTTAATATTTCCAGTAGAACAAAGTAGTAATTTGACTCTGCATCTGAACATATAGCATTTCAATTGATAAATAATAGTAAAAATCAGTTTATAATGATAGTTAATATGTAAATCGGATGTAGTTGATCTGAATGAGTAAAACAGTAATATTCGAATAGAAATCAGTGTTAATGTCTTAGTTAATTCCTAATAATGCAGTTAAAAGAACCGTATAAATCTAATATTAGGTTATTAATAATATTTGTATCTGTTTTGGACTCATATTATGTAACCTGGGCCTGATCAGGCAAAAAAAGCCCAAATCCAGTAATAATGTCCTTTTGTGCTTATTTGAACAAATCAGAATACATGAACTGGGCTCGAATAAGCCCTGAGCCCAGCTGTGCTCTGTTCTTCACTGGCCAGATTTCAAGGCCCAAAACACATGAAGGCTTGGACGTAAATGACATAAAAATACAAACCATAACTTTGGCAGCATTATTCGTTATTTTGATAAGGCAAAAACAATAGTAGAAAATGTAGTATACTATAGGCTTGACCTTTAAAATAAATGAGATGAGCCTCGTTTGAGAAAAAAAATACACGGGGCCCTCAATTAATTGTTATAAAACACTTAGATATGGAAGGACTGTTTAGTGAATTTCACGGTCCTTCCCAAAGGTAACAAGACGTAGATGTTTTAGGCGCGATTTATAATATACACTCTCAAGTACGGGTGCACATTTATGTGACCCAAATCTAACTCTCAACGAAGTCGAAATGTATTAAAAGCTACAGGCGTACTGGTACGGTGTGGCCCGAGATGTATTTTCATGACATTGCAATTCCTTAAAAAATGATAAAGCGGAATATTAATAAATGCACATAAATTGAAATATATAAAGAAATCAGATAAAAATAAATACAACAGTTGAGCGACCGTGCTAGAACCACGGAATTCGGGAGTGCCTAACACCTTCTCCCGGATTAACAGAATTCCTTATCCGGATTTCTAGTTCGCAGACTGTAACAGAGTCAAACTTTCCTCGGTTCGGGATTAAACCGGTGACTTGGGACACCATTATATTCTCAAGTGGCGACTCTGAAAATTTAAATAAACGAATCCCGTTCCGACTGTCCTTAAATTGGAAAAACTCCTTCCCTTTTATTATATCCTTTCCCGGGGTGTAGTAATAGCAAGTAAAAAAAAGGAGGTGTGACAGGAAGAGTAACGAAAATTAACCTTATTCTTGGAAAGAATCAGTTTGTGATTCCTTCCAAGGATCAAATCGCTTGGGTTTGCAATCTCTCCAGTTTTTAAGGCCTCTTGCAAAGTATTTATAATCGCTCTAGACTAGGAGACATATACCTTGATCGAACAATTTACCCTCTTTTTGTTCTAATCCAAACAAGCATTGTAGGTTCATTTGATTTGCTGTGTAACTAAGTAAGAGAAGAAAAAGAGATAAATACTGTGAGGCATTGTATCAAGAAAAGAAGAGACAGAGATATAGAGAATACGTTATTGGTGTAAAGCTGCGCCATTCAATCTATACTCACGAAACAACGATCACTGAAAGAGAATACCCTTGCAACCCTAGGGGATTGGACTAGGATTCACATTGAATCCAATCCAGTATAAAAATCTCGGTGTATTTACTTCCTGCATTTAAATTCTGCATTTACTAATATTATCTTATTCTTACTTCAAGTCGACTAATTGTTAAACTAGTCAACTACCGATAAAAGTTATTAAAAATAAGCAATTCACCCCCTTTTGTAGTTTCAGTATGGAGGTTCAAAAAAAAATCACAAAGGGTTGACTATTTATCTTTAATTTTTTTTCCGAATGTGATATAATTTCGGTCATATCTGTACGCACGTTAATTTGTAACTTCTAAGCTAAAATTTTGAAATGGTGATAAGTTATTTTTCCTTTTAAGACAATTTAACCTTGTGATAAAAACCCACCTTTCCGTTTCTTTTGTTCTATCAAATTTTCGTAGGAACGATAAGAATAATATTAAAATCTTTAAAACAATAATAGAATTATTAATATGATCTGGGCCGCCGAAGGGCTAGGCAAGTATGGTATATGCCTTAGGCTCCCAATTCCAAGGGACTTCAGTTTTAAAAGGAATACGTTATATATTGATTTTTTCTTTAAAAATTTTAAGTATTTTATAGTAAAAACTAGAAATATACCTGTACCACAACAAGCTAATTGGATGGTCAGGAAGATTTTTGAAGCAAGGGGTACATCGAATCGGATTAGCATCACATTTAAAGAAGGTAAGAGCTATATTAGACAAATCTATTTGCAGTTGTCACTACTAGAAAATGGCGAATTTCCGACGGCCAAAACGGTAAGAATTCGGTCGAAAATTACATATTTTCGACTACTTTCTGCCCGAAATTGGTCAGTCGAAAAAATGTTGGTTGAAAAATAATTTCCGACCAATGTGATCGCAAATTTCAAAAAGGTCAGACAACCAAATAATTCACGTTTCCGACTAAAGTGGTCGGAATTTACCGACTGAATCCATCGAAAACTATTGAATATTAATTTTTTTTGTTGAATTTCCGATCGAATTAGTCGGAAATTAATAATTAAAAATTATATTTTATTTAGTTTCCAGCAAAATCCGTCAAAAAATTTTGAATATTAATTTTTTTTTTACATTTTCGACCGAATCAGTTGACAATCTGAGAATTTATGGCTAAATCTGAGGAGTTGTCCGACCGTTTCTGTCGGAATTCAGTCAAAATTTTGTATAAAACTAGGCAGAATTATGCCCAATTTCGAGTTACACCACCTGTCAAACTATCACAAACAAAAAAATACCAACCAATAATACATTAACAACATTCTAAACCAACGATATATTAATACAATAATACAAACCAATAATACATTAACACAATCTAAATTAACAAATTCTAAACCAACAATGCCAACCATTAACACAACTTAAACCGACAATACCAACCTTTAAACCTAACAATTTTGGGCATAAAAACATCTAAATAGTAGTTCACATTCAAGTTTAAAAGCAATAAATAAAGTTGTCTCTCACAATCAAGTTTACCAATCAACCAAAATAACATAACTAAACTACTAGACATCAGATTTAGTTTGTTAATCCTCATCATAAGATAAATCATGCCCATGTTTACGTATGAATTTCTGCATCTTAACAAATGTTCCGTATTGGGAGTCTAATTGTTGCTTCAATTCACGAATTTCGTTTCTCATATCTTCCATTTATTTTTTATTTTGCGGAGAAAAAAATTGGCTAAGAGTGGGTTTGGATGACCTGTAGGTCGATGTACTCTTAGTCTGTAGACTCTGCCTTTCTTTTCTCCAACCGCTGTCTCTGTCCACAATAAAGCCCTATCATCAGGTGTTAGTTGAGATGAAGGATGCTGAGTTTGTTGCGATTCTTCTAACCTTTTATGATAATTTTCCTGAAATAAAAAACATAACTATTATGTAAACAAACTAATATTAATAAACCATAAATAATTATGAAGTTAGAATTTTACACATATGCCTGATGCTCTCTACCTAGTGTTCTCTTGTATCATCCTTCTTTTTTTCTTATGCAACTCCTCGAAGACCTCAGCTTGGCTCATATCTCGCCCTCTTTCCTTTTCCTTCATAAGAAAAAGTATGAGTTAGACTTTACAAACGTAAAATTGTATATGTAAAATTAAATTTTTTTTTATAAATAATTACCATTCTTAGTTTATGGACCTCAAAAGTAATTGAACCTCCTGTGTGCAACAAGCCACCTTTTTTAGAGGCACGGTTTGCCTTTGCTTGTTCACTCTTTGCCTTCCATTTCTCAAGAAGTTTATCCCAAACATCTTCTCTTAACCAGTCCGGCATTTTACCGGAATTTCGAGCAGCAAACATAGTATCTTTAATTCTTATAGCAGCTTTCTTCTCGAAAATACTATTTATTGTATGATGTGAAGGGATGCCATGTACACCTTATCTGCAATATAAAAAAGTAATATTAGATGGAGATGATAATTATTAAATAAATATAATTGATTTTTACCCTAAATTGATTCCACATTTGCTCTATGACGCTATACGGTATCTTCTCCAATAAGTCCACGGCTCATGATAAAATGGCTTCATAGAATCTGTAATCAAATGTGTAGTTTGAAAGGATGGCAAAAATTTGCATTAAAGTAAACATATATATAATTAATAAACATCTTTTAATTGCAAAGAAATATTCCTTAATGTTAACATATCTAAGAGTACATTCAAAACATAAAAATTTGTATAAGAACCTTCTTACCCATTCTTGTGGAGGACGATTATCAATCGATTATAAATATATCAAATTGTACATCTCCTCCAAGATTTTGCATACCTCTACGAGATGGTGCATAAGTAGCACTAGAGGTAGCTGGGCGAGAGCCTCCAATATCCAACCTAGATATGCTAGGAATGGATGATGATGATGGACTGGAAGATGATGGAGCAACAAAAGACGAACCATCATGCTGACTACCATGAAAGCTCGGCGTGCAGCGGCTGGTGAGCCAGTATGCTGACTACCATGAAAGCTCGGGGAGAAGCAGTTGGTGAGACAGTATGCTGACTACCATGAAAGCCCGAGGGTGCAGCAGCTGGTGATCCAATATGTCGACTAGATAAAAGACCGAGGGTGCAATAGCTGGTGAGCCACCATGCTGACTACCATGAAAGCCCGATAAAGATAATAGTATATAAGTTTTGGGTACAAAGTTAAAAATAGTGTTACATTGACTTTCTTTAGCATGTATAGAATAATACTGAACTGAATTATTAGATGAAGGGGAGATAGTGAACATGGTAGATAGCAATGAAGTCGACTAAGAAGGATGAGGAAGAGGATGACTCATATTTGGCATAGTTGAGAAAGTTGAAACAGATTGTGTTTTCTTCTTAGATTTCATTTTTTGCTTCCCCTTAGATGCCATATCTGTAATAAAATATAAAACAAAACATACAACAAGTGACAATAAATATAAAATAATTAAACGACAAAAGAAATAAATAAACAACCCAACAAGTTGTGAAAATATAAAAGAACTTTGCAACATAATAGATAATTAAAGGAATAACATAAAATATTTAACATGTCATAAAAGAACATACAACAATTCTGCAAAAATATTAAATGATTAAAGGAAGCACAACCTAAAAAAGAATAACAAGTTAATCTTCATTGCTATCTTCATAGTAATCATCTAAGTCTTCATCATCACATGTTTTACTTTCATCTAGTAATTCTTCCTCATCACTTGTTTCATGTTCAACACCTCTATCTTTATCCTCATTTGTAGCAATGACAGAAGGATCAAATTCTTCATATGTCCCTTCATTATGTTAGAATTCATATGCTAATTCATCACCCACTATTGATTAAACATTTGAAATGTCATTTTGGTACGCCACATCTAATAGATCTTCGACTACCAATCTATCCACGGGCTTTGTTTTCAAAACTACCCCCCATACAGAATTATTCTTGCTCAAAGGATAAGGAGCATAATACACTTGTTTCACCTGTTGTGCAATGATAAAAGAATCATAAAGTCTATATTTCCCCATGTGTTTAATTACAACTGTTTTGTATTGAGCGTGTACCTTTGAACCTCTATTCGGTGTTGGATCATACCATGTACATTGAAAGAGTACCAAATTTTTCTTTGGCCAGCCTATAACATATTCCAATTCCAAAATCTCTTGAAGCAGACCATAATAATCAACATCTCCATCACCTTACACCTTTCACCCACACTCCACTATTATTGGTTTTCTTTCCATTAGACCATTTTTCTGTATGAAACTTGTACCTATTGACGACGTATTTAGACATCATTCTTACTCTAGGGTCAGGTCCCCAGGTATATCACATAAAAATGGGTCATTAATGCCATTAGCTGGATCATGAACCTATATATATATAACTAAATATAATTTAAAATTTTAAAAATATATATAATTAATTACATATAATAAAAATCATGTTAAATAATAAGTAATACTTACAAATTCTTTAAATCACTCTAAAAACTTGGGATAAACAATATCTTGCCCATATGTAACCACAAAGTAACTGCTATTATAATATTTATTAGTTAAATCAGTGGTATATTTAATATAAAAGTTCATAATATATACGAATATATACTTATCTATAATAAGGTTGGACCTCAGGGCAATTTAATAATACATGTGTTGTAGCTGACTTTAGTTCCATCTCACACAACCTTCGGTTTGGACTATTTTTTGGATCTTCTTTACTTGATTAATTAAAAATAAAAAAGGGTGGTGCCCAAGGATCGATTTTGCCTCCATCTTTATGACGATTCGGTCTATTTCTCAAACATGGCACATCATGTTCCAAATAGTATGAACAGAAATAAGATGTTTCTTTAGCCACATATGCCTCGCATATCGAACCTTCAATTCTTGATCTATTTTTTATGGTCCGTTTACATTTGCCAATAGTCCTGTATAGTGTTATTTTCAGACGAACCGATCTTTAAAGCAAATACAAAAGGTAAATAATTAAATTTTATTGCCTCTCTAAGGGATACATCCATCTACATTGAACTAGCCCTCCATGTCGTGCCTCTTGTGCAAGGTGAATTGGAAGATGTTCCATTACATCAAAAAAAATCAATAGGGAAATTTTTTTCCAGTTTGTTTAAAGTTAAGATAATGTTACTCTCCATATAAATTAAGTTCTCTAACTTCAATGTGCTAGAACACAAATTCTTGAAAAAATAATTTATCTCTGTAATCGCTTTCCATATTCGATTAGGCAATGCATTGAACGCACTAGGTATCAACGCTTCCATGAAAATATGACAATCATGGCTTTTTATTGACGCCAACTTCCCTTCTTTAATGTCAATACACCTGGATAAATTTGATGCGTACATCAGGCATCCTCAAATTGTTAATCCAACTACAAATCTCTCTTCTCTCATCCAAGGTGAACATGTAACTGGCTTTGGCTTCTGAATCTTGTTGTTAAAGTATGTTAGATACAACTCACTTCGCCAATAATATTCCTTTAAGTCCATCCTGATCTTCAATTTATCTTTGGTCTTGTTAGTAACATCCATAATAGTGTTAAACAAGTAGTCAAAAAAATTCTTCTCGATATGCATGACGTCCAGATTATGCCGAAGAAGATTGTGCTTCCAATAAGGTAATTTTCAAAATATGCTTCGTTTAGTCCACTTGTGTGTGACACCATAACCTGGTATCTTATAAGGTGGAGACTCTGTTACTTTAGGCATATCCCTTACTTCATTCCAAATTTCTTCTGAACACAAGCAGGTCGGTGGCTCCTCAAAATCAGTTCGATTCTTCATAAATGCACTTGTATTTAGCCTAAATTCATGATTCATTGGCAAGAATCTACAGTGGAAGTCGAACCATGTATTTTTACCTCCATATGCAAAGTAAATGATTTAGTATCTTCTATACAACAAGGGCAAGATAACTTTCCAGCAGTCGATCACCTGGACAACATTCCATAAGCAGAACAATCATTATAGTCCACATTAAAGCAACAAGAAATCTAAAGTTTTGTTTGGTTGATATATCATATGTTTTCATACTTTGATGCCATAATAATTGTAACTCATCAATCGATTGCTGCAAGTATCAAACTTTTCGGATTGTGTGGACCTGGAACAATACAAGTTAGGAACAGATATGGACTTGTCATACACAACTCAGGTGGAAGATTATACGGAGTAACAAACACTGGTCAACATGAATATGGTGAAACAGAGATATCAAATGGAGTAAATCCATCTATGCATAATCATAACCTAATATTTCTTGGTTCACTAGCAAACTCGGGGAACACCCTATCAAAATGTTTCCACGCTTCTCCATCTGACGAATGGTAGAGTATACCAGGTGGCCTTCTATGTTCGTAGTGCCATCTCATATGAGGAGCAGAGCTCATTGATGCATACAACCTCTTTAACCTAGATATAAGAGGTAATTAATGCATCGTTTTAACTAGAACTTTCGTTTTTGTATTGGCACTTGTGACTTACTTAAAACGAGGCTAATTACAAAATTTACAGTTCTGTAGAGATACGTCATCATTATAGAATAACATGCAACCTTTCTCACAATAATCAATTCCCTCTGATGAAAGACCCAACTTAGAAATTAATTTTTTAGCAGTGTAGAAATTTTTTGGTAAGTCAATATTACTCGGACTAAGTTCATTCATAAGCCCAATAGAACCCATGCCCGCTTGGAAAATAGAACTATCCGATTTAATACTTAAAAATCTAACCGCAACAGACAACTTGGAATGCGCCGAGCCTTCATACAATGGACGATTAGCTTCTAGTAATTGTTCATAGAAACGCTTAGCCTCATCATTTGGTTCGGATTAAACCCCAGAAAATGTCCCAAAAGCATTCCTCATTATTTCATTTTATCGAGAATTTTTAACATTATGTTCCGCAATGGGTCTATCCGTATCATCTAAACTAGCATGATTCTTCCCACGAGCAGTCCATCTATAATATTTTTCTACAAACCCTTTCTTGTAGAGATGGACTTTAACTTCGTCTGATTTCAATAACTTAACACATTTACATTTCACACAAGGACATTAATCATTCCTCCAATAAGAAAATCATCAAGTGTTTGAGCCTTAGCAATAAATTCAGCAACCTCTTCAATAAATTCATCCCTCAACCCCCACGATTAGGATGATTCCTATTATACATCGATCTACGATGCAAAAATTCCATCTATACAAATAGAAATCTATAAATGAGATATTTAAAGTAATTTAATTTATTTAAACTAGTTATTTAACACTTGAAATCTCACATTAATCCCTATTCTAAATAATATAAGTCTTTAAATATACTAATTAAATTTGAATAGCTTCTTAAATGTTCATATAATCCAAATTAATTAATAATTTCTCAAATTTATAAATTAATCTTAATGTTGAAATTGAAAAAATTAAATTTAATATCATTCTAAAAAGTGAATATAGAAATATTACTATATCATTTTATATGTTTCTTTGATTATAATTTTTAGAAAAATTAATCTTCATCCATTATTTATTCCTCGAAAGCCCTCAAACCATTAGAGTATCTCTACACATAGTATGTAGTTTCACAATCTTTACAACCACCAATGTGGGATAACGAAATGAAATAGAAGGATACAACTATCCCAAGTGGAATCAGAGGACATGGTGAAAAGAAAGTTCTTTATGATACCATGGTTTGACTACCATCAACTAGTTATGGCTAGCTGTATAAACAGTAATACAAACCTCCATTCTCTATTAATTACAGCTTCACACACCTTTCTTAGATTTCTAAAAAATCAGTACAATTTTTTTGTGTGGTGTGAGGTGGTTGAAGAACCTTAAGGTTATATTAAAGTCTTAAAGTACATAAAACTAGAAAATGTACAAAAAAAATCAAGTAAATTAAAAATGCCTAAAAATTACAAGACTATCAAAGTCAAAGAATATGATGAAAAACATGTATCAACATTCTTCTAAACATAAAACATGGCAAAAATATCATTAATAAAGACCAATAGAGAAAACTTGTTACACGCAAACGCAAAGATCATAAAATTCCTAGAAATCAAATAATAAAACCTTTAAAGAATTTGTGAAATTTTCAATCAACCTCCCAAAAAATAACAGCAGAGACTCATTGACTTAATTAATATCATTCTAAAAAGTGCCTATAGGTGTATTATTTAGTTTTTGTTAATGCTAATTTTCATAATTATTACCAAAAAATTCTATTGACAATCAAACAATGAGATTTCTAATACTTAATGTGGTTCAACGAAACGCTTACCTCGACAGAAAAAATGCCAGAGAAGTCTACTGAGGAGCTGTTGTCGCCGACATCGCCGACGACCACACGAGCTGCACCTGCAAAATAAATTAAAAAAATAATTAATTAAGGGGTTAACGGAATGGGGTGTTGATGATATGCTATAATTACGTATTTTAGTCAATTATTACACTCTAATTTACTGCACTTTATTTAAGTTTGAGCTTTAATTGCTAGTGTTTTGCACTAACGGTGTATTTTGCGCCTTGTAGGAGTGATTCCGAGCTATATAGATGTTATGGAATGAATTCAAGTGATTTGGAGCTTTGAAGTCTAAGTAAAAGCCCAAGGAATTAAGTCGGGATCGTGTTAGGGGTGAAATTTGATAGTTAAGAACAAACGAAGACTCGAGCAGGCATATTGCGCACTGTCTAGTAAATACACATAATATTTTGCTCAGACCTCTATTTGGTCCCCACAATATATGTTTTGAAAGCTAACCCAAAGGGCTACAACTTTCATGTTTACATTTTTTCCAAATTCCAAACGGAACGGGGCAAAAACGAGCAAGATTTGAGCCAAAACGAACGAAACCGGGAAAAATGGCCAGTTGGGCGCCACAGGCAGCGCCCGGCGCCATCTGTGGCACCAAAAACAGTATGCACAAATATTTGGGCGTTATGGAGGGTGCCTGGCACTGGGCTAGGCGCCGGTGACGTGAAATGTGTCCTATTTCGCCCGGGACAAGGTTATTTCGGCCTTAGACCTACCCAACATGTATAAAAGCAAGACTAAACCTATTTTTGAAGGGGAAGACGCCACTTTGGTGATATCTAACATATTTTGAAGGGGAATTCACGTGGAAGAACACACATCACGCTTGGAGGAGGCTTCTACCTACTTTATTGTAACAACCCAAAGGGTCATCATCGTATTTCTCCCTTTCTCCGCGCTTCCGAGGCCTTGAAAACCTCACTTTTAGGTGCCTTGATTTGCATGCGTAGTCTGGGCACGAAGCCGAAAAGTTTTTGTGTTAAAATATGTGAATTATGTGAAAAAAATTTGAAGAATTTTGATATTAATATTGATATAGTTGACTTTGATTAACATTTTTGGTAAACGGACCCGGACCCACGATGTGACGGTTCTGGGAGGTCCGTAAAAAAATATGGGACTCGGACATGTGCCCGGAGTCAAAATTCGAGGTCCAGAACCCGGGTAAAAAAAATTTTGATTAAATTATTTTCTGAAATTATTAAGGAAAAATGGAAATGTAAATGAGTTAGAAAATATAGGTATCGGGCTAGTATTTTGGTTCCGACGCCCGGTACAGGTCTTAAATATGCGTTAAGCGCTTTCTGTGAAATTTGGTTGAAATCGGACATCGTTTGACGTGTTTCGGACTAAGAATGGGAAATCTGAAGTTTATGAAAGTTGAAAGAAGAATTATGTGTCTTGAGGCTTGATTCTATGTAAATGATGTTATTTTGGCAATTTGATCGCACGAGCAAGTCCGTAGAATATTTTTGAGGTTGTGTGCATGTTTGGTTTGGAGCCCCGAGAGCTCGGGTGAGTTTTTAGTAGGTCCCGAGAGGTCTTAGACTTAAAAGTATCAAATGTTGCAGGTCCAGGTCTAGCGCGGCCGCGGTCATTTCCGCGCGATCCGCGCTGGAAGCTGCGCGACCGCAATGCATTTCTGCGCGGTCCCGCGTGGCCATGTTCAGAGGGGCCCTCAGCCTTGGTTTGACCAGCGCAGCCGCGAACCTAGTTCGTGCGGTCCGCGCTGGGAGATTCAGAGAAGGCCCCAGGAATGAGTCCACCAGCGCGGTCGCGCACCAGAATCGTGCGGTCCGCGCTGGGTAGGTTCAGAGAATCATGCGGTCCGCAGGACATTTTTGTGCGGTCCGTGCCAGGCCTTCAGTGAAGCATATAAATACTAGATTTTCAATCATTTTACACTTTTCAAAACCCAAAACATAAGAGGCGATTTTCCAAACGATTCTTCTTCTTCAAAACGATTGGTAAGTGATTTCTAACTTGTTTTCTTTACCCCTTATCATCTTTAAACGTAATTTCAACTTCAAAACAAAGATTTTAATGGGGGAATTTGGGAACTTAGAGTAGGACCTAGGGTTTCTAAAATTGGGGGTTTTGGACCTCAGTTTGGGGTCCGATTCCATAATAAATTATATAGTTGAGTTCCCGGGGGAATGGGTAACCGGGTTTTGGTTCGAACCTCGGGTTTTGACCACGTGGGCCCAGGGGCATTTTGGGAATTTATGAGTAAAACTTTGAAAAATTTATTTTTATGCATTCAAGTTGATTCAATTAGCACTTGTTGATACATTCAATAATTTGTGACTAGATTCGAGCGGTTTTGTGGCGAAATTGAGGGGCAAAGCTATTCTAGAGGCGTGAGTTGAGTTGGAGCTTTCGAGGTAAGTGTTTGTTCTAACTTTGGCTTGAGGGATTAGATTTAAGGTATTATTTGCTACGTGCAAAATGTGGAGTACAGTGTATAGGCATGGTGACGGTTATCTATGCACCGGAGTCTAGCATGACCGTAAGTCTTATATGTGTTGAATTCGGATTTAATGGCACATGTTTCTTGCTTGGGTTGATAAGCATAATATAATGTGAATGGTTGAGAAAGGTTTGTGATTGGTTTGGCTTATTGGAGCACTTGGCTCGGACTAGAAATTGTTATCCAGGTAATAGGTGATAAAAAGTGAAATGTGTAGCGATTGGTCCCTTGCCGGGACGTAAGTAATTATTGTATTCTCCCTTGTCGGGATGTTTGAATGGATAATTGAATTCCCTTGCCGGGAATTTCTATTGATCTCGCACTTGAGTTGCGGTCGTTGTCTAGGCGAGTTCTTAATATTAAATGTTGAGGATCGGGTTGCACGCCGCAACGGTATCGACTATTGATGAATATTGAGGATCGGGTTGCGCGCCGCAACGGTATTGATTGTTGAGGATCGGGTTGCACGCCGCAACGGTGATATATGTGGAAGATCGGGTGGAATGCCGCAACGGAGTATAGACTGTGTGTATTGTGTTCGTATGTTGAGACTTCCAGTGTTTCCCTTATCAGTGTTATTGTTCAGTTTCGTTTCTTTATGGATAATTTTCTATATTTTGACTGTAGTAATTCCCCTAGCACGTCTCTCCCCTTTTTACTGCTTAAATTGGTATATTTCCTGTTATTGCACATATATTTGTACAGGTTATTTGTGGTAGGTCCTGCCTAGCCTCGTCACTACCTCGCCGGGGTTAGGCCAGGCACTTACCAGCACATGGGGTCGGTTGTGATGATGCTACACTCTGTGCATTTCTTTTGCACAGATCAGGATGCAACTTTCGGACCGCAACAGCACTAGATCGGGAGCAGGCCTTCAGTCCAGGGACTCTTGAGGTAGCCTTGCAGACGTCCGCGGGCCCGGAGTCTCTCCTATTTTTATTCAGTTTGTTAGTTTTTGTATTGAAGCAGACTGTTATACTTTCTTTCAGACAGTTGTATTTAGTAAATCTTAGAAGTTCGTGAGTGGTGACACCAGGTTATGGGTAGAGACATGTTTCAGACTTCCGCAAATATTTGGTTTCCTTTTTATTTAAGTTTAAAGTCTTCCGCACTCGTTTAATTGATTTTCATTTATTATATTGTGGAGATTTATCAGAGAATGTTAAAGTTTGGCTGGTCTAGCTCCGTTAGTAGGCGCCATCACGACTCCCGATGGTGGAAAATCCGGATCATGACAAGGTAGTATCAGAGCTCTAGGTTGCATAGGTCTCACTGCTCACGGACAAACTAGGTAGAGTCTGAGGGATCGGTACAGAGACGTTTGTATTTATCCCCCAGAGGCTACAGAGTTAGGAAAATTTCACTTTTGTTCTTTCTTGTCGTGCGGTTCTGTTTCTTAAATATTGATTGTCCTTCTACTCTGTTCTTTCGCAGATGGCGAGAACACGTGCTTCTTCTTCTACCGCGCAGCAGCCCGACCCCCAGCAGCAGCTCCTGTGAGGGGCAGAGGCCAAGGTCGTGCCAGAGGCCGAGGTAGGGGCAGAGCTCTACCCCAGGCAGCAGTTCCAGAGGTGGAGCCTCATATTGACTATAATTAGGAGGTTCCAGCTCCAGTAGGCCCAGCTCAGGTCCCAGGAGGGGTCATGTTTACCCCGGATCTTCAGGATGCTCTAGTCCGATTGGCAGGCTTTATGGACAGTATCACTAGAGCGGTGTTGCTGCCAGTAGCACCAGCCACTTTTCAGGCTGGAGGAGGGGTTCAGACTCATGCTACACGTACTCCGGAGCAGGTAGCTCCCCGGACTCAGGTCCCAGTGGTTCAGCCAGCAGTGGCAGCTCAGATAGGTATTACAGCTCGGGCCGTCGATGGAGCGGCTATATCTTCAGATGCTTTGTGGAGACTTGATCGGTTCTCCAAGCTCTTCACCACCACTTTCAGCAGTGCTTCATCAGAGGATCCACAGG
>MU673790.1:4812-68955 GCA_026770625.1 Nicotiana glauca | reverse complement strand
TGGTTTGTAATAACCTCAATACTATTTTTTTTTATTCTCATACTTTTTACTTTTGGTATGTACATAATGTTACTTTTCCATGTATATATCCATTCCCCTTTTATGTATATACGTCGCAATCCCCTATTGTACATATTCAGCTTACTCTCCGTAGTTTACTTTATAACTTCTTTTGAATTTTTTCTTAATAGCGTAGCTTCTTATTTCATTCAGTAGCTTCTTTTTCAATTTGTAACTTCTTACTTTTACACGTTTTCGTGATCAATAAGCCTTTGGTTTTGTTAATGCCGCGATTCTTTCCAATGGTGGAATTTGTGTGAACCGGATGGCTCTTCCCGATGATGGATGGCATGACAACCTTCTTAAGGGTTTGAGTCCGTTTTCTTTATATTTTTGAGTAAATAGTAGTAATGAATAAAAGTCTCTCAGGCAAAGCTTCACTTGGGCCTAGCACATTTACCTTTGGCCTTATGGTTAGAAACAAATTGATGTGCAAAGGATGGTGATAGTTGTGAGATTTAGACTTTTGTGTTCACTAAACAATCATCGAGTGGTTTTTAGGAACCATTTGTGTTGCTCAATATTAGATAGGATTGTTGTGGCCCTTCGACTCTATTCTCTGTAGCAATCCAACAGCTTGTGAGGTGAGATATTGATTTGTAAGTCCAAGTCTCATGCCAATAAGTCTAGAACTTGCCCTGAATGTTTGTCTAGGAAAAATTCTAAGTGTAAATCGACTTTAAAAATAATTATAGGCTCTCCTTGATCCAAATTGAAACTTGAAATCATCCATATCCCACCAAATATGATATCCCTAGTCAACCTCGTTAAGCCGAAGCCCTTGTTCTTTTAATAACTATGATACAAGCCTTTATCCATTCTAAAATGCCCCTCTCGTGGTACCCGATCTTTTCTTAGCACAATTGGTAAAATCATAAGTTTGGGGGGAGAGACGGGGAATGCAAAAGTGATGAAAGATACAAAATGAAGAAAAGGGTAGGCAAAAAGAGAAATAAAAAAAAGCCAAAAAGTCAAAAAGAAAGTGAATAATATAGAAAAATGAAGGGATTCAATAAAAGCAATGATGAAAGGCTTAGAATGAATAGAAAGGCGAAAAAGGATTGTCATGAACAAGAAAGAGTGATTGTGTATCTCTCTAGTCCCCTAAGGAAGAAGAAAATAACTCAAAGAGTCAAGAAATTGTGAGCCAAAATGAAAAAATGAAGTGCTTAAGGAAAGATGAAACCTTCATAGACCGATATATCCTACCTTGAACCAAAAGCCTTCATTACATTCCCGCAAAAGCCTATATGACTTCGAGTTGAGTGAGCTTACATTAGTGGTGATTCACGTAAGGGGCAAGCTTATAGGACACAGATTTAATGGACCTTGCTATGTTATTAAACAATGGGGACACAATAGAAATTTTTGTCTCTTCTGACTCAGAATTTGAAGAGGTGGATGCTATAGAGGGTAGCCAAATAAGCCACGTGGGTAAGCCTTTTAATGCATCTTCTAGCACACAACAAGACAATAGGGAATCTTTTGTTCCCTGTGGTCCTCCTTTAAATGCTACTGCTGCAAATCCACATCTAGGGCTACCAACTCCTTTGAATACCACTCAAGGAGAGGATTCACCCATAGATTGGACTTCCTCTTGAGAGGAAAGAGAATCTACTGATGCTGCTACTGATTCTCAACAAGTAGAACCAGTTGGAGAAGAAGAATAAATAGGGTTACCTACTCCTTTGAATACCACTCAAGAAGAGGATTCAACCATAGATTGGACTTCCTCCTCAGAGGAAGAAGAAGTTGTTGCTGCTGCTGATTCTCAACAAGTACAACCAGCATCTGATGATGAATCTGAGAGGTCATTTGATTATGTAAGTAATGTGCATGAAGATTTGAGGGTTGTTAAGGAAGATCTGAAGAAATACAGACAAAAGAATAGAAGAAAACTTAGGAAGGAAAAAACTGATGGATTTTTAGGTGAAGTTGGAGTTGATGAAGGTTATGAGAACATAGATCAGCCCAAAAAAAATATGAGAGACAAATTAGGAGGTAATGATGAGCCTTACTTTGATAGTTCAGATCCAGATAGTTTTGAATCTGAATCAGATCTTGAAGGGGAGGGTGATCCTGTATCTGATGATGATGTAGATGATATGGGATAGTTAAGGGGAAGGAAAAAAACAAATAGAGTGGTTTATAATCCTTCTGTCAAAGTTGTTACTTGGCAATTAGGGATGGTATTTGAGAATGTGAAGGAATTTAGAGAAGCAGTTACCAAGTATGCTATAAAGAAAAGTATTCAACTAGTTAAAGATCCCAATGAGCCCCATAGAGTCAGAGTTAAATGCAGAACTGGTTGTCCTTGGTTGTTGTATGCTAGCAGGGAAGGTAGGAGTACAAACTTCATAATAAAGACTTATAATCCAAAACACAAATGCCATAAAACCACTTACAACTATCTGTAATTCAAAATATGTGGCAAAGCAGTTCAAAGATAGAATTACCTCACATCCTAGAATTAAAGGTTGGGAAATTCAGGAGATGGTGAGAAAAAAGCTTGGTTTATATGTTGGTAAGGTTGTTTCTTTGAAGGCCAAAAAGATTGTGTTGAAAGAGATAATGGGGATCATGTTGCTGAGTTTGGTAGGATTCTGGACTATAGGGATATGTTACTCAAAACAAAACCTGGTAGCACATGTGCAGTAAAATTGGCAGACACAAATGATGGGAAGAAGCAATTTACTAGTTTCTACATTTGTTTTGTAGCTATGAAACAGAGGTTTATGGAGGGTTGTAGGAGATGTATAAGGTTAGATGGATGTTTTTTAAAGGGTTTTTGTAAAGTGCAACTTCTAGCAGCAGTAGCAAAGGATGGGAATAACCAAATGTTCCCAATAGCTTGGGCTGTTGTAGGCACTGAAAAAAAGCAAATATGGAGTTGGTTCCTCAGACTATTGCAAAGTGAATCGAACTTGGGAACAGGCAGGGAAGTCACCATGATAAGTGACATGCAAAAGGTATGTACTTCTGTTTTTCTATTTTTTTGCTGTTTAAATACTTTTGCTCTTCTGTTTTTTTATTGTTTATGTACTTCTGTTTTTCTATTTTTTTGTTGTTCAAATACTTTTGCTCCTCTGTTTATTTGTTGTTTAAATACTACTGCTCTTCTATTTTTTTGCTCTTCTGTTTATTTGTTGTTTATCTGTTTTTATTATTAGTATTATTGTTTTCAAAGTATATTAGTATTACTATTTTCAGAGCATATTAGTATTACTATTTTCATAGCATCCAAGTATTACTGTTTTCTGCTTCTAAGTATTGCTGTTTATCTATTTTTATGAAGGGTCTATGTTCAGCAGTTGAAAAGATTTTACCTGAGTGTGAGCATAGAATGTGTGCTAGACACATTCTAGCAAACTGGGCTATAAAATGGAGAGGGATTGAAAGGAGAAAAAGGTTCTGGAGTGTTGTTAGATCAACATTTGAGTCTGAAATGAAAAGAAAGCTTGATGATCTTGATAAATTGGGTCATAACATTTGTGAAGACCTAGTTAAATACAACAAAGAAAGAAGGTGCAGAGCATTCTTTCAAACATTCTCCAAGTGTGACAGTGTTGACAATAACATGTGTGAAAGCTTCAATGCTTGAATATTGGGTGCTAGACACAAGACAATCATAACAATGCTAGAGGAAATAAGGGTCAAAGTGATGAGTAGGGTAGCTAAGATGAGAGAATTTGCTAAAACTTGGCAGGACGGTGGATCTCCAATGGCCATGATGGTGTTCAATACTAATGTTTAAAGGTCAATGAGGGTTGACTTCATGTATAATGGAGATACTGGACTTGAACTCAAAGATGGTCCATGCAAGTTCATTGTGGATTTAAGAACAAGTTATTGTAGTTGCAGGTCTTGGGAACTTAAAGGCATTCCATGTGCACATGTTATAACATCAATGCACTTCAAGAGACTTGATCCTTAAGAGCATATTGTACATTGGTACAGGAAAGAAACCTACATGAAGGCATATTCACATTTCATACAACCTGTTCCCAACATGATAATGTGGCCATAAAGTAGTAACCCCAAGGTATTACCTCCTCCAGTTCAAAACATGCGTGGAAGGCCAAGAAAAAATAGAAGAAAGGAAGTTAGAGAAATAAAAAGGGCTGGAAAATTATCAAAGAAGGGAAGAACTATGACATGCTCCATTTGCAAAGCAAGTACTCACAATATGAGGAGTTTTCCAACAAGACCAAAAAGTAATCAAGAGGTACCTTCCTACCTTCTTCCTTTATTACTATCTTCTTAGTTATCTAAGAGCTAAATCATCATTTTCTCATATTAATAGACTACTAATTGCTCACAACAATCAACAACAAAAAATTCACAAAAGAGAGGCAGAAAGGAAGCTGACAATGCATCTACAAGTAAGGCATCTACAAGTACTGGAGAAAAATATGGGGGGGAGGGGGGAGGGGGGGGGAAGAAGCCACTACAAGAAGCCTAGGCTTCAAGGGCATGGTGTATTTGTTGCACAATCTGATTTTACATATATTAATGTAAGTGTATGTATTTTTATTTTGTCCTTACATTTTAGGCACATTTTATTGTCTAACTTTAAAATATATCTTTTGATTTGAATGTTAACAGCAAGGTTTGCCTACAGCCAGAAAGGTTTGTACTGGCCCTTTAATTGATTCTAGCCATGTTACTGGTGATATTGGATATAAGCCTTCTAAAGATTTGAAATGGAAAGGGAAGGAAGCTGTGACTCAAAGACAACTTCAATTCCAAGCTTCAATGGCTAGAATCAAGACAAGGTCCCAATCCGGCGAAATACAAACAAGATCTAAGGTTATAAGAAAATCTCCCTCCATGAAGACTACTTGAATTTCGATACTGTTTGGATGTAGTATTTGATATACTAGACTTCTTTTTTTGTTGAATTCATGGGGTGGCTGTTTTGGTTGAATTCATGGGATGTTTGTATTTTGTGGATACTTATGGTGGTACTAAACTTTATTTTGTGGACTTGTTTGTCATGTGTATGTTTAGCTGTATATGGACAGCATAGGTTAACTCTATTGTTAGATGTTAAATTCCGACTTTCTTTGGCAAATTACCAGTCATGCTAACAAAATGTTGTGATTGTGATTGGTTGTTTAAGTGGATAGCAGTGTCGAACAGCATATCATATTGCTTAACTACTATTACATACTACCAAATAGCTGTTTATCTATTTGTACATGAACAAAACCAGATTCAAAAGTAAACTGAAAAATAGTAGAAACTTTAGCATTCTTTCCCTCTTCGATAGTTTGTTAGTCTTTTTCAACAACCCAGAAATAACAATGTTTGCTTGCTCCAGAAATGGAGGTTCATACCACTGAAAAAATCGACAAGAATTTGCCTTGGGATAAAGACTACATCCATAGAATCGTCTCCCAGGATTTGCAGTAGTCCACGCAACTTTTAAAGGAGCTGGCTTGCCACATCTACAAAGAACATTCATATTCTATCTTCCAGCTGTTGAAAAAATAGATGTTATTTGGGCAAAAAATAAGATCCAAAATGTTAGGGGAAATGAAATTTGGTTGGACAAATATTGTGAGAAGTTTGTTGCTGAAGAAGAGGATAAGAAACCAATAAATAAGGGTTGTTACCGTTGGGGGGAGAATATTACTGTTAGAGATGGTAAATATTCAACTGATGTGGCAAAAAATATACTCCCCACGCGCACTCAGCCATTTGGACAAACTTCAACTACCATGTGGCAGGTTAAGGGGGTAATAAAATGCGAAAAAGTAAGCATATGGGGGTAATTAAATGCGAAAAAGTAAGCATAGGGGGGTAATTAAAATCCCGTATAGTTAAGGTGTACACTCATTAAAAAGTATCAAGTTTATGGGGGTCTTTACCTATTCTGCCTATTAAAAAGAAGAATGACTTTTGCTAGACCTCGGAGTGCCAGTGAGCATTAGAAGAACTCAAGCGATACCTATCAAGCCCTCCCTTGCTGCACACTCCGAAGGCGGACGAACAACTATACCTCTACTTGGCAATTTTCGAGGTTGCGTTAAGTGGTGTCCTAGTCTGAAAGAAGAAGGCAAGCAATTTCCTATATATTATGTTAGTAGAACCCTAGGCGATACAGAAACAAGGTATCCACACTTAGAAAAATTAGTGATTGCCTTATTAAGCGCATCTAGAAAACTAAAACCATACTTCTAGAGTCACCCGATATGTGCCTTGACCTCGTACCTGATGAGGAATGTTATGCATAAAACCGAGTTCTCGGGATGACTGGCTAGATAGGTCGTAGAAATTAGAAGGTACGATATCAAATACAAATACTGAATTACCCTAAAATTTCGAATTTCGACGTACTTCATGGCGACTGTATGCCAACCTTGATCCCCGAGGTTGAGAAGGAATTACTACTAACCTTGGGGACTAGCGTGGGGGTCTGGACCCTATTCACACACGGTGCTTCCAATGCAAAAGGGTCCGGGATGGGCATCATATTTAAACCACATGCGGGTAACGTAATAAGGCAGTCTATTAGAACTATAAAATTGACTAACAACGAATCTGAATATTTGCAGGTCTAGAACTGGCTAAGAGCTTAGGGGCTATGGTGATAAAGGCCAAATGTGACTCCCTCCTTCTCATCAACCAAATCAACTTTTGAAGTAAAAGAGGAAAGGATGTGGATATACTTGGATAAGTTGCAGGTGACATTACACCAATTCAAGGAATGGACTAGAAAGCGTGTACCTCTGGATCAAAATAACAAGGCCGATACATTGGAAAATTTAGGGTCGCCAATCAACTCCAAAAAATTCAACTTCAGAGCAGTTGTACAATTGATGAACTCAATGGTAGAATAAGGTCACACCGAGGTAAACTCGACAAGCTTGACTTAGGACTGGAGGAACAAATACATAGACTACCTTGAATAAAGGAAATTTCCATCGGATCCCAAGGAATCAAGGGCCCTACGTACTGAAGCTACTAGGTTCAGCTTGGTTGAGGGAAAATTACATGAAAGATCCTTTTTCGGACAACTAGTTAGGTGCTTGGGTCTGGGGGAGAACGACTATGCCATGAAAAAAGTACACGAGGGTACTGGTGGAAACCATTTAGGAGCAGAATCCCTGGTTTGGAAATTCATCAAACTCGATTATTACTGGAATGAGATGGATAAGGATGTGAAAGACTTTGTTTGAAATTGTAACAAATGCCAAAGGCTCACCCCAATGATTTATAAACTAGGGGAAATGCTTCACCCGGCCCTATCTCAATGGTTGTTTATGAAATAGGGGATGGACATTGTCGATCTCTTGCCATAGGCACTTGGTAAATCCTAATACATAATACTTATGACCGATTACTTCTCCAAGTGGATAGAAGCAAAGGAATTCGAGAAGGTTGAGAAAGAGGTATTGACTTCACCTAGGATCATAAAATATGCCGATTCAGGATACCGGCCGAGATCGCTTGTGACAACGGGAAGTAGTTCATCGGGGCAAGGTAAGTAAGTTTCTCAAAGACCAAAAAATTAAAAAGATCTCGTCAACACCTTACCATCCTAGTAGGAACAGTCAAGTGGATTCAACAAGCAAAATTGCACTCTACAACACGAAGAAGAGACTGACCGATTCAAAATTATTGTGAGCATATCGAACGAATTCGAAGTCAAGCATCGATGCAATCCTATTCTCTTTAATGTACAACACTGAAGCTCTGATCCCGGTTGATGTAGGGGAACCAAGCCTAAGGTTTCAGTATACTATCGAAACATCAATGACGAGGCAAGTCTACGAGTTAGGACTTATCAAACAAAAGTCATGAGGCCACCCTGGTTCGGTTAGCGGCCCAAAAGCAACGAATGGGGAGATATTACAACTAAAGTGCTAACCTTCGACATTTCTAAGTCGGGGACTTGGTATTAAGGAAAGTTACGCTACACACCGAGAACTGAAATGACGGGAAACTAGTCCCGGACTAGGAAGGTCCGTACAGAATTGCCAGTACAGCCGGGAAAGGTTCATATAAACTCGTGTTAAGGGAACGGTGTACAACTACCGAACAACTAGAATGTGGCACACTTAAAGCGGTACTACTGCTATGGTACGAACACAGTTTCCTTTAAAATTTGGTATAGTTTGGACTAACTCGTGTAGGTATTCGGTCAAGGTCAATATATGACGATTAGGTATGAAAGCACATGTTGCACTCTTTTTCCTTTGGACCAATTTTTTTCGAAGTGGGTTTTATGGGAAGGTTTTTAACGAGGCAACAATAAAATGCTCTACCTTAGTTTTGAAGATCGGCCCGAGGCTAGAATTGTTGACAACCCATACTAGATTGATAGTATTCAAGCACTCACGTCACGAATACTGGGGGAGACATTACGCCCTAAGTAAGGATCCTTAGAAGAAATATTTTATTTGATGTTAAAAGCCAAGGCTTGAATATTAGAATTTATTGTAAGGGTCAAACAGTAAAAAAAAATCGTGCCGGTGTAGCTAATTCTTTCCATGGCAGAAAGCTTTTGTGCCTTCGATCATGCACTCTATATGCAAAGTAATGAAAGAAATTTGCCATCTATATTTCATCACTTCACATTTGCACCAGTGATATATTCATTAAATTTATTTTTAACAAATAATGGCTTCGAAATCCTACAACCCATGGGCCTCCCCGAGTCTGGGAGTGTTTTCCGATAATAAATTAAGGTTCCTCCGTGTTATTGATGAAGTGACAGAGGAGGATCATGATCTTCTAAAAGGACGGGTGAATCTGCCCGAGGCAGACCTCGTACTATTTGTAAAAGTTGAATACTATTGTATCCACTGGTCTAAGGGTGAAGGGGTATGTATAAACACTTAGATGCCCCTCCACATGTGTGGTGATGTCCTCATCAAGGCCAGAGATGACTGTTTCCTTGCCCTCTTACTTGCATTCCTCCCAAACAGTTAGGAGCGTCAGTGATGGAGCATACATGTATGAAGATTTAAAGATTCAAGGATGAAGTATGAAGATGGGAAGATAAATATATGAGGATATAAAGAACAATATATGAACATTTGAAGGGGTGAAGAGCAAGTAAAGAGTTCGAGGGTAAATTAAGAAGTTCTGGAATCGGAAAGTAAAAAATGACAAATAAAATAACAAACACTTTTATAGGGAAAAGGCAATTAATGCATGAAATTTTGCATTCAAGGACAGTCAACCGGCGACTGAAACGTGTCCGAAGTTGGAACTACGCGACTGATAGGACGTTTCATTGACTCATCGACTCGATTGTAGTGTACTGAGAGAGAAGTCTAGGTCAATTAATCACTTCTCATCGCTTCGATAAATCTTCTCTTTGAAAAGTGAGGGGACTATCTGTGTACGATTAAAATTGGAATAATGTTACTCCCGATTTCTCGGTAAAGAAATGAGAGGGAAGCATGTTCTGACGCAATCTCGAATAAAGCTGAAGGGTTCCTTGTTTTTGAGACCGGAGAGGATGGATTGTGCATCCACGATCGAACACAGCTGAGCATCGAGTCCAAATAGAGTGGAGATTCGAGACTAATGAAGAAGAGGAACGGTTAAACACGATAAGCGGGGAGCCATAAAATCCACCCTCAACTAGGTATCGCGGCGCAAATCCCATCCGATATCAACTGCATATCAACATTTATCGAAGAAAAAAGATTTTTACCTTATTTAGACTGTACTATAAGATTGAAATTCCCCTATTATATAAAAAGGAGAACTATTTCGTTGTAAACTACTGTTGGCACGCATAGCTAAGCCATAAAGTTCATTTTTATCTTATAGTTGTTGTTCAAAGTCTCCTTGAGTTCCCCTTTTCTTTAGTTACAACCGAGCCCGTACTGAGGGCTCGATCGGAGCTAGTTTGAGTGTTCAATTCAAAGCTAGGTTTATTGTCCCATCACGTTTGATTTGATCATTTTATCTTTCTTTAATTTAATTATTTGTTCTTCTTAGATAATTCGTGTTTAATTAAATTACATATCATTTAAACCACGAACAAATTTAATTGTTACTCATTTTTAAGGGTAAACAGTATATATGTTTAAATTCTATAATTATCTTTTAAGAAAACAAAAATTAGCAGCAACAGAATATCAAAATAATTTCTAAGATAACAATTTCGCAATAAATCGAGCCCACTAAATGCACATTGTGCCTTCAAGGAAATTAATTCCCTCAAGTACTCGAGGTGCTAGAATATTATCCTCCCAGGATAAAAATATTAACTCACCGAACACCAAAAACGTCGGTGAAACAACGAACCACTCAAAAGCTGTATAACAAACTCGAAAATTTTGTGCATAAGAAGAAGGAGAAGATCGGAAAATTTCGCAAGGAAAGATACTAGGATTCAAAGAATATTTATGTACTTTCTGACAATGTTTCTGAATAGGTTTGTAACTTTTGAGAAACAGCCATTGCTATTTGGAATATTTTTGTTTGAAATATTATGGAAATATGGATTTGAAATAATCCGGGAAAGAAAATGGACCTGACCGGGTCGTGTCGCGAGTCATGGGTTATTTTGGATTGAATTTTTGTTAATTAATTAAATGATTGAAAGGAATATCCAAAAAGATTAATCAATCAATCGTTGGCCAAATCCAAATCCAAATCCGAAGAGAAGCCGAGCGAGCGACGACCGTACGAGGCTTGCTTTCTTCTTAACTCTTTAAGAGCTAGAAGAAGAGAAATTGTATATATACCCATCAAAAGTCTTTTCTTCCTCCAATATGGGACAATGTCCCTTTGCCAAGGAGGGAAACTCAAATATTTCATTTTCCCTCCAGTTTTCATTTATCCTCTTTAAGCTAACTAAATCTTAAAAAACCCAACACTCCCCTACATGAATGGGGAATGGTATAAAACAAAGGAATGCACGAACGCGTGTGTCTTTTGCATGCAAGAATTAATTGCAACTGGATAAGTAGGTTTCCCTTTGAAGTTATTGTAGTGAACTTATATCGGATATACTCGATCAATCGGTAGATTTGATATCTTTAAAATGTCCGGCTTTGTTGTATACCTATACAACATAAGTGACACAATCAACCTTTAACCATCTATGTCTCTCACGGTTGTGTTCGTTTCAGTCATGAACTCCACCTGGTTCATGAGTTCTTAGAGAATGGGCCTTTACTTTCATTCATCTTGAAGCGGCTTACACTTTACACTCATATAGGTTATTTATAAATGTGTAATCCTATACACACAATATCTGGTCATATCCTGCCAGACTTAGCAAATCAATAAAAAAACTTTAAGCTTTATTGGCTCATCAAAAAACCTTAATGCTTTACCTCGATTTATGAACATTGTCTTTATCACGAGAACAGGTTCAGTTATTTGAAAATGTTGAACCATCATTCATAACTTTGTTTGATCTTTTTGAACCTTGCTCTTGGGATCTTAAGTCTGCTAGGTAGAGTTACCGCCATGATGACTTGTCTTAGGCCTTAACCCCATTCCCTTTGATAATCTTTCAACTACCTCTCTAGATAGGCATTTCGTAAGTGGTTCCGACACGTTATCTCTAGACTTTACGTAGTCAATTGTGATAACATCACTAGAGAGTAGTTGTCTAACAATATTGTGTCTCCGTCGTATATGATGAGATTTTCCATTATACATAACGCTCCCTGCCAAGCCTATTGCCGCTTGACTATCACAATGTATACAAATAGGTGCCAAAGGTTTGGGCCAAAATGGAATATCTTCCAAGAAATTCCATACCCATTCAGCTTCTTCACCGGCCTTATCTAAAGTTATGAATTCAGATTCTATTGTAGAATGGGAGATGCACGTTTGTTTGGATGATTTCCAAGACACTACTCCACCCCTAATTGTGAAAACATATCTACTCGTGGATTTAACTTCAGATGATCTGGTTATCCAATTTGCATCACTATATCCCTCAATCACGGAGAGATATTTGTTATAATGCAAAGCATAATTTTGGGTATGTTTCAAATATTTCAAAATTCGTTTTATTGCCATCCAATGTATTTAATTGGGATTAACTAAAAAACAACTCAGTTTGCTAATAGCACATGTTATATCTTGTCGTGTACAATTAATGATATGCATCAAACTTCCCAATACTCTTTCATAGTCCAGTTGTGAGTCACTTTCACCTTCATTCTTTTGAAGTGCATAACTTGGGTCAATTGGAGTCTTGGCAATCTTGAAATCCAAATACTTGAACTTGTCAAGTACTTTTTCAATGTAGTGAGTTTGTGATAATGCTAGAACTTGTGGAGTCCTGTGAATTCTAATTCCTAAGATCACGTTAGCAACTCCTAAATCTTTCATGTCGAATTTGCTAGCCAACATACGCTTAGTAGCACTTATATCTACCATATTTTTTCTCATTATCAACATGTCATCATCATATAAACAATAATAACTTAATGACCTAGAGTATTTTTAATGTAAATACATTTGTCACACTCGTTAATTTTAAACCCACTTGCCAACATTGTATGATCAAATTTGGCATGCCATTGTTTGGGTGCTTGCTTCAGTCCATAAAGCGACTTAACCAGTTTGCACACTTTCTTTTTCTTACCCGTAACCACAAAACTCTTCGGTTGTTCCATGTAAATCTCTTCCTCCAATTTCCCATTTAAGAATGTTATTTTAACATCCATTTGGATGGATTTCAAGATCATACACGGCCGCCAGTGCCACTAACACCCTTAATAAATGTTATCCACGTTACTGAAGAGTAAGTATCAAAGTAATCAAAGTCTTCCTTTTGTCTATAACCTTTGACAACCAGTTTTGCCTTATATTTGTCAATAGTGCCATCAGCTTTCGTTTTTCGTTTAGATCCATTTCGAACCTAAAGGCTTATTTCCCGGAGGAAGATCAACTAATTCCCATGTATGGTTATCCAAAATTGATTGAATCTCACTATTGACTACCTCTTACGAAATTCTGAATCTGAAGATGACATAGCTGCTTTAAAAGTTTGAGGCTCATTTTCAAGCAAGAATGTCACAAAATTTGGTCCAAAGGAAGTAGATATTCTTTGACGTTTGCTATGCCTTGGAAATTTTACATTTGGAGTATTTTCCTTTGGTTCTTCCCGAGGTCATTTAGGTCTTTTACTTAATGACTCGCTTTCAGTTTTATATGGATAGATGCTTTCAAAGAATTCAGCATTATTTGATTCCATTACCGTAGTAACATAAATTTTGGGATTATCAGATTTATGAACCGAAAATTGTCATGCTTTATTATTTGTAGCATATCCAATGAAAATACAACACAGATTTTGCTTCGTTTTTTACCCTTTTGGGTAAAGGTATTTGTACCTTTGCTAAATTCCCCCCACACTTTGAAATATTTCAAGTTGGGTTTTCTTCTTTTCCAAATTTTATATGGAATAGATTGCGTTTTGCTATAGGGTACTCTGTTGAGTATTCGGTTGCTGTGAGGATAGCTTCCCCCCACAAACTTTGCGGTAATTCGGAACTTATTAATAAAGAATTCATCATTTTCTTTAGTGTCTCATTTTTCCTTTACACAATTCCATTGGATTGAGGTATGTAAAGTATAGTAGTTTGATGGATAATTCCATATTCCAAACATATTTCTGCAAATGGAGATTCATATTCTCCACTCCTATCACTTCTAATCATTTTGATCTTTTTATTCAATTGATTCCCCCACTTTATTCTTGTATTGCTTAAATGCTTCAATTGTTTCATCTGTACTATTAAGCAAATAAATATAACAATATCGAGTGCAATTGTCAATAAAAGTTATAACATATTTTTTTCCACCTCGAGATGGTATCGACTTCATATCACAAATGTCAGTATAAATTAAGTCTAAAGGATTTAAATTCCTTTCAACAGAATTATAAGCATATTTTACAAACTTAGATTCAACACATATTTAACATTTTGATTTATTACATTCGAATTTAGGCAATACATCTAAATTAATTAACTTCCGCAAGGTTTTGAAAATGACATGTCCTAAACGAATATGCCATAAATTATTTGACTCCAATAAATAAGAAGAAGCTGAAATTGTATTCATATTGTCAACAACCATTACATTCAGTTTGAAAAGGCCCTCTGTGAGATAGCCCTTTCCAACATACATTTTATTCTTGATTACAATAACTTTGTCAAAAACAAATACTCATTTGAATCCATTCTTAAGAAGTAAAGAAGTAGAAACTAAATTCTTCCTAATAGTAGGAATATAAAGAATGTTGTTGAGCGTTAACACTTTGCTGGAAGTCATCTTCAGGAATATCTTCCCATAACCTTCAATCTTGGCTGTTGCAGTATTTCCCATGGAAAGCTCTTCTTCGGGACCAGTAGTAGAGTAAGTCAAAAATGCTTCTTTGACATCACAAACATATCGAGTGGCCCTAGAGCCAATCCACCACTCGTTCGGATTTTCAACTAGGTTGCATTCCGAAATTATTGCACACAGATCAGCAATGTCATCATTCTTCTCCACTATGTTGGCATGTCCCTTCTTCTTATCCTTTTTCGGGAGACGAAAATCATGGGCTTTGTTTCCAGTTTTTCTGCAATTGTAGCAGTTGCCCTTGAATTTCTTTTTATTTTTCTCCATAGTTTATCCAGAAGACCACTTCCTCTTCTTACTTTTTGGAGCAGTCTCCTCAACGATATTAGCTCTCATGATTGTTGAATATCCACGAGACTTCTTCTCGGCTGTTTTGTTGTCTTCCTCAATCTTGAGACGAATTACAAGATCTTCCAACTTTATTTATTTGTGCTTGTGATTAAGATAATTATTGAAATCTCTCTACGAAGATGGCAATTTTTCAATCATTACAACCACTTGAAATGCTTCATTAACAACCATACATTCAGCATTCGTGAAAAATAATTTGAAGCTCCTAAACTTTGGTTCCAATAGTTTTGTTGTCTATCATTTTATAGTCTAGAAACTTGGCAACCACAAACTTCTTCGAGCATGTATCTTCAATCTTGTACTTCCTCTCAAGTGCGTCCCATAATTCTTTCGAAGTATTCATAACACTGTAGACATTATACAAGTCTTCCTCTAAAGCACTTAGGGTATAGCCTTTGCGAAGAATATCTGTCTGTTTTCACGCCTCAACAATCATAAACTTCTCATTGTCGGCATGTCGGCGGCATGCACTGGAGGGTCTTCACTAGTGAACTTCTGTATACAAACAGTGGTAAGCCAAGAAAATACCCTTTGCTGCCATCTTTTGAAGTTGCCTCCAGAATACTTCCCCGATTTCTCGACCAGTGGAACAACAGTTTGGCTTGACGAGCTATCGTCGTTGACGCTACAGTCACAGAAGAATTTCCGTTATCAATTTCCATTTCTCACTGTCAACAATAGAAGATTTCAATTAATGGAAAAAATAGAATAGTGAACAGTACTATAATTAACGATAAACAATACGTTTAATAAATAAAAACTGAAGTTTTTATATATTGTTTCACAGAAAGTGATGAAGTTTTTATGTTCTTCAAATCGTTTATGAATTTTAATACTCCGATGAAGCTTTTATATCTTCAAATCAGAATAGAAAAATTCAGGAGTAGAAAACCACACAGGTTCTAATCTCCAAAATCGGAATACAGATTACAATAAATCAATTTTTTTAAGATTGTTATGCAATCTGTATTACTACAATAGATAACGAAATAGTAAACTTTTCTGAAATAGAAACAAAAGTTAGCAGCAACAGAATATTAAAATAATTTCTGAAAAATAATTTTGGAATAAATCGAGCCAACTGAATGCATAGTGTGTCCTTAAAGAAATTATTCTCCTCAAGTACCCGAGGTGCCGAAATATTATCCTCCCAGGATAGAACGATTTAACTCACCGGAGTGTTGGTAACAAAAACGCCGGTGAAACACCGAACCACTCGAAGGTCGTAAAACACGCTGGAATTTTGTGCAAAAGAAGAAGAAGAAGATTAGAAAATTTCGTAAGGAAAGATTCTAGGATTCAAAGCATATTTATAGACTTTCTGGCACTGTTTCTGAACAGGTTTGTAACCTTTCAGAAACGGCCATGGCTATTAGGAATATTTTTGTTTGAAATATTGCGGAAAAATGGATTTAAAATAATTCGGGAAAGAAAACGGACAGTACCGGATCGTGTCGCGGGTCATGGATTATTCCGAATTGAATTTTCGTTAATTAATTTAATTAATTAAATAATTGGAAAAAAATTTATCCAAGAAGATTAATCAAATCTGAAACCGAGCTGAGTGACGACGACGACGGGGGGCTTCCCTTCTTCTTAACTCTTTGAAAGCTAGAAGAAGTGCAATTGTATATACACCTACCAAAAATTTTTTCTTCCTCCAATAAGGAACAATGTTCCATTTGCCAAGGAGGGAAACTCAAATATTTCATTTTCCCTCAATTTCTCATTCACCCTCTTTAAGCTAACTCAAGCTTTAAAAAGCCCAACAATAACCATAGAATTAGACTGTAAACCACAGTGGTTACTAGCTATGTATTCATAATTACTAACTATACATGTTCCATTAATTGCAAGTTTGCAACCTTCTGTATTTTTCCAAATAGATAGGAAGGTTCTTAACAAAATAGTACAAGAAATGCCAAAAAATATTTAAAACTTAAAAAGACCAAAGTATATATTTAGCCCATGGACATGTAATAGTAGCACGCAATAATGTGTATGAATATATGCTGCCTGTAATAAAGATTGTCAGTTTTTGTAAGTTCAGAAAGTTGATAGAAGTTAATATTTCTTTCTTTTATACCTAATGTCTATGCTACGGGGGTCTAACGGGTGGGCCGGGTCGGGCTGGATAGGGAAATTTAGTACCCGTATGGTTATGGTCCGGGCAGGTTACGGGATGGGGTATACCGGATTTAACGGGTTCGGGTTCGGGTTCATCCGGATAAAAATTGAACCGTAAAGGTTACGGGTTCAAGGGGCCGGGGCCGGACCGGGTTAGTGTTATTTTTAATTTATTTTTTTGTATTTTGTATAACTATTGTAAGTTATATTAATATAAAGTATACAATGAAGATGGAAAAAAATTGCACTTATAAATTGCAAGTGCTACATTTATTTCAAAATTCAAACTTATAAATTGAAAGGTTTATATTTAACAACAAGTAAATTAACCAAAAAAGAGTAAATTCAAACTTTTAAAGGTTTTGCATTGCCTTAGTATGTTTGTCATAATCAATATGAACTGAGTGGACTTCTTCTGGAATGTTAAATTTGGATGGGTTACCATGTGTTAATATATCTCCAAGTTCCTCGTCTTCTGAGCTATCTACATCTTCACGTCCTTGATTTTTTCGTTCCGATCTAATTCAATCTCTGAAACATACTAAAACTTCCAAAGTATTACTTCCCAATGAGTGACGGGTGTCTCCAAGTTGTTGTCTTGCTTGGCTAAATGTACTCTCTGATGCAACAGTTGAAATTGGCACATTCAGCACGTCCCGAGCCATAGTGGAAATAACAGGAAATTGCTTTCCATTCTCATGCCACCTCCAACGATGAAAATTCCTTTGACGAGGCTCTTTTTGCTTCTCCAAGTAGAATTGAAGTTCATCAATGTTCCTGCTACTAGTTTGAGTGTTAGAAAATGTACAAAAAATATTAAAACTATCAAGGCGTTCTTCATCATCCACAGTAGTATAAGTGGTACATTGCATAGAGGGATTAACATTGCCTACATTAATAGCAGCATTATCGATTATATTTGCATAATAATTATATAATTGTTATAAAGAATCATTTAGCTTGTTCATAGAAACATATATATCTGGGGTTTCAGTTGGTTCAATCTCCATATAAGTATATAAAGCATTCATTAATTGGTTACAATCAGATATCTTAATAGAAGGATTTAATATAACATCAATTAAGTAAATCGAAGGAATTGGAAAGAAGTATTTTTTAAATTTGCTTGTATTTTTTCAACAACATCCATAGATCTTTATTTCTTCTTAAATTCAAAGAGTAAAAAAAAATTTCAGCTATATGTACTAAAGCCATAGCAATAGTAGGGTAATATGCTCCAAAAACTCAACAGTAGTTGTATAAAATTTATATAAAAATTTAACAACATCATTAATGACCTGCCAAGTAATAGTTGTTAACATACGGTTTGGATCAGTACAATGCGCATTAGCAACTTCAGTTATTGAGAATCTATATTTGTAGCAATATTTTAAAAATATATATGTATAATTCTATCTAGTAACAATTTCGTGTGGCATGATTCTGAGTTTAAGGTTATACTGGATACACTTATTCTTAAATTCCTTTATTCTAGATTGTCTATTATTTTCTTGAATAACACCAACTGCTCTTCTAACATGAGTAATCTCAGTTAAAAATAAATCAAGGCCACTTTTAATAATTAAATTATAAACATGACATGCACACCTAACATGAAAAATTTCATCAAGTGGTGGTTGCAAATGCAGTTTTAATATTGAAATTGCTGCATTATTGTTAGAAGTATTATCAAAAGACATACACAATGCTTTTTGCTTGAGATTATAAAATTCAACAACTTCACAAATAGTAGTACTTATAAATGCAACAATATGACTTTGATCTTCATCATATTTAAAAGCGATAATACGTTTTTGCATACAATAATTATCATCAATCCAATGACATGTAATTGTCAAATAATTATTTCCATTAACAGCATGGCTAATATCAGAAGTTAGAGAAATTCTACAAGGAAGGTGGCTAAACAAATAACGTATGTATGTTTGATATTGTCCATGAAGTCTAAAGAGATCAAATCTACAAATACTTCAAGGGATACCTTTAAATAAAGGATTGTAAAGCCTTTGAATATACATAATAGGATATGATGAAGAAGCAAAAGAAAAAGGTAGACAACCCAAAGCAATCATTTTTGCTAACTCTTCACCATCCTTCATTTTATCATATTTCATAAGACCTCTAGTAGTAGGGTTTAGAGTTGCTTGATTTCCATCTCTATCAGAGCCTCATTCTATAGGATGCTCAATTCTCATATGTATACTAAGTGTCCCGGTCCCCCCTAATTGTCATACAGTCTTATATTTAAAAGTATCGTTACAAAGTTTGCATTAACTCTATCACTATCCGGTATGTCTTCAAAAAAAAAATTCAAACCTTACTTATTTTTTTACGATTACTAGTCGGGGCCACAAGTGGTCTACTACTAATACCACGACCACCACCCTTGCTACCAGCTCCAACACTACTAGGTGTAAGTGGTATCTCATCTTCCATTTCTAATACATTATCTTTTATACCGAAATCTTTCTGGAATTGTTCATAATGTATATTATTATCAGGTAATGTTTCAAGAATATTTGTAGAGGTATTTAAATTACTACAGATGCTGAAGTACTATCTCTTTTTTTATTTTCCCGATTAGTAACCTTATTACAAACTCTTTTTTGAGCATTCAACATATTGTAATAGTAAATAAGAGAAAAAGTTGGAGGGAGTGCACCGAATTCGGCAATAAATTGAGCACTTGATGATTTCGCAACTCCAATGTTACCACGAAGAAATGTCAATTGTTCCAATTTTGAAGTTCAATTGTTCAAACTTCAAATAATAAATACTACGATAAATTAAATTTCAAAAAAAAGGAAGAGCCAAATACTTGATTGCACTTTAAGTGAAGATTGAAGAATGAGAGAATATGAGAATTGAGAGATGAGTGAAGAAATGAGTAGGGGGGTGTATTTATAGTTTTTCAAAGGTGGTTAATTTTATTTTTTAAAAAAACCCAAAAATTGGGCTAAATGTCAATTTCAGTCGTTGGGCAACGACCATATTGTGAAATGGAACGTTGCCAACGGTCAGAAGAGGCCAAGCTTAAAAAAAAAATTACCGTTATACCGGTCTGGGCCGGTCCGGGTCGGGCCGGGCTGGTTAACCGGATGAACAGTAATGTTCGTTGACCGGGTTTGACCGATCTAGTTAACCGGTGGTTCAAATGTGAATGGAACAAACCCCCTACACATATAACCCAGCCCCACCAGGCCCCCTTGTACCGGTCCGAGCCGGTTCCGATTTAAACTGCTCTGGGGCTGTCCGAAAACCGGCTGACCCGACCCGTTAGACAGGTATAGTCTATGCAAATATATATGCCTATAATAAAAATTTTCAGTTTATGTTAATTCTGAAAGTTGACAGAAGTTAATCTTTCTTTATTGAGATAATACATAAAGTACCCATCAAACTTATCCGAAAAAACCATTTACACACCTAAACTTTACGGGCGACTTTTTACCCCACTATTCTAAACTTAAGTGAATTTAATACCCCTCTTAAAAAACTGAACCAAGTCTTGTGGTGGTTGTGTTTACACGCGCCATAAAGTCCCCTATTTTCAGTTTTTCCATTTTTTTTTAATTTTAGTTTTTAAAAAAAGAAAATATTATGTTAAAAACAAAAAAACAAAAAAAAAACCGTTTTTATAAATTTGTTTTCCCAGTTTTTACAAAATAATTTTATTTTTATTTTTTTAAAAATAAATAAAAAATATTTATTTTTAAAAAACGAAAATATTTTGTTGAAAATAATTTTTTCAGTTTTTAAAAAACAAAAATATTTTGTTAAAAATGAAATTTAATTTTATGTTTTCAGAAGAAAAAAATCAGTTTTTACAAAAAGAAAATCTTTAAAAACTGAAAAAAAATAATATTTTTCAAAAACAAAAATACTTTGCTGGAATTTTTTTTCTTTCAATTTTTAAAAAACAAAAATATTTTGTTAAAAAAACTATTTTTTTAAGTTTTTACAATTTATTTTGCAAAATCTTTTCAGTATCTACTCAGTTTAAAAACTGAAAAAATTGTATCTACTCATTTTAGATACTGAAAAAATTTTGCATAACAAATTGTAAAAACTTTAAAAAATGGTTTTTTAACAAAATTTTTTTTTTGTAAAATCTGAAAAAAATAGTAAAAACTGAAAAAAAAAAAATAGTTTTAACAAAATATTTTCGTTTTTTAAAAACTGAAAAAAATATTTCCAACAAAATATTTTCATTTTTGAATTTTTTTTTCTTCTTCAGTTTTTCAATTTTTTTAAAGATTTTCTTTTTGTAAAAACTGGAAAAATAAATTTTGTAAAAACAGAAAAAAAATTGTTTTTTAACATAATATTTTCATGTTAAAAAAGAAAAAACGAAAAAGAAAAGAGAAAAAAACAATATTAAGTTAATTAGTTACAATATCCTATTAGGAAGTGACATCTGGACCACTAAATTAGTTTTAAGTTTTTTTTTTTTTTGCCTTCACGTGCGGCTACAACGTGAACTACACGTTTTGCGCAGAGAGGGGTATTATATTCACTTAAGTTTAGAATAGTGAGGTAAAAGGTCGCTCGTAAAGTTTAGGTGTGTAAATGGTTTTTCGGACAAGTTTGATGGGTACTTTATGTATTATCTCTTCTTTATTTTATACCTAATGTGTATGATAATATGTATATCCCTGTAATAAAGATTTATTAGGGTCAAGCACCGGTCAGTTGGTGGCAGTTGAGAGAAGTCAAATATAAGTATCTATTTTCCAATAGTATTTAGTCACATGTGCCAACTTGGATCCTTCTTTTTATACTCAGACTTTGGATTAGATTTCTCATCACTTAAAAAACATAAGTGTTTAACGAAAAAGATCTCTCTCTTTATCCTTTAGTCTTAGATCCTTCTTCTCTTTCTCATGGATGTCATCTCCATTTTGTTTTATGGTCTTCCTCTCTTCTATCTCCTCTTCTTGATATGGAAGATTATAGATCAAAAGAGACACCAAAATTGTTACCTTTTGGACTACGAATGTCACAAGCCAACCGATGATCGAATGCTTAGCACAGGATTTTCAGGTGAAATTATTAGGAGAAACAAACATCTTGGCTTAAATGAGTACAAGTTTCTCTTAAAAGCAATTGTGAGCTCAGGCATTGGTGAACAAACATATGCACCAAGAATGGTCTTTTATGGACGTGAAACATGTCCTACATATGAAGATGGGATTTTAGAAATGGAAGAATTTTTCCATGATAGTATTGACAAGATCTTGAAAAGAAATGGAATTTCCCCAAGTGAAATCGATGTTCTCGTGGTGAATATATCCATGTTAACATGTATGCCTTCTTTAGCTGGTCGAATAATCAATTATTACAAGATGAGGGAAGATATCAAGGTATATAATATCACTGGGATGGGGTGTAGTGCTAGTCTCATATCGATAAATATCGTGGAAAATATTTTCAAGAATGAGAAGAATAAGGTTGCCCTTATGGTAACATCTGAGTCCTTGAGTCCAAATTGGTACGTAGGGAATAATAGATCTATGATTCTTGCTAATTGTTTGTTTAGGTCAGGGGGGAGTGCAGTTCTTTTGACAAACAAAGTGGCTTTGAAAAATAAGGCTATGTTCAAGTTGAAAAACCTAGTTAGAACACATCATGGTGCAAAAGATGAAGCTTATGATAGTTGTATACAAAAAGAAGATGATCAAGGTCACATAGGTTTCCACCTTGATAAAACACTACCAAAGGCCGCGACGAAGGCACTAATCGATAATTTGAAAACAATTGCACCCTTAATTCTTCCATTAAGAGAGTTACTTAGATTTGCAATTGTGTCACTTGTTAGGAAAATGAATTGGAGTTCAACAAAAGGAGGAGCTAGGCCAGTGATAAATTTCAAAACAGGTGTGGATCATATTTGCCTACATACAGGAGGAAAAGCAGTAATTGATGGAGTTGGGACAAATTTGAATCTAAGTGAGTATGATTTAGAGCCAGCAAGAATGACTTTACATAGATTTGGTAACACTTCAGCAAGTAGTCTTTGGTATGTATTGGGTTATATGGAGGCTAAAAAAAGATTAAAGAAAGGTGATAAAGTGCTTATGATTAGCTTTGGTGCAGGATTTAAGTGTAATAGTTGTTTGTGGGAAGTGTTAAGAGATTTAGGAGATGGAAATGTTTGGAAAAACTGCATTGATAATTATCCACCAAAAAATACAACCAATCCATTTTTGGAGAAGTTTGGGTGGATACAAGATGAAGATCCAAACACCTTCTGTTTTCCTGATGACTTTGTTTTCCCTTGAGCTTTCGTTTTCTATTTTTGTCTATTTATTGTAGTTGATATCTTAAATCGTCACTCAATTATTAATGAATATTGTTCGAAAAAATTATTTATCTTTGTTATGTAACAAAAAAGTTATTTTATTTTTGTATTCACCTACGAAGTTACTCTACATATTAAGATGGTATTTTTTTTTTTTTTTTATTTATGATTGTTTTAGTTGATGTGGAATTTTTTTTTTTTTAACTCAACCGTTTGAAAAATAAAAAAGTTTATCCATTAAAAATATTTTACTGACCCGCCCTATGACCCAACCTGCTAGACTTTATTTTTAACACAACAGAACCCCATTCAATTGAACAAAATAACAATAGGCTCTCCTTCTCTCCCTCTCTAGGCAATTTATATAGTGATTTTTCTCAGCGCAGTCAGCACTTTAATTTTGGATATGGAATCTATATTATATTGAGGAGACACCAAGAAATCTCCACAAAAAAAAAAAAGTTACAGAAAAAGGATACTATTAAGGGGTGGTCTTGATTTTTAGCGTACATTTTTTAAAATGACCTTTGTGCCCGTCGGGCATTAACATCTAATTATAATATGTGCATAAGTTAGTTTTTCCTAGGCCAAATATATAACTGGGTCCTTAAACTTGGCCTTTTTTGTCACTGGGCACTTAAACATAGAGTTGTTCCTATCAGACCCTTCAACTAAATCACATATGTGCCAATTAGACACTTTGTAGACCATCTGAGAAAAACTTTTATAAAAATGATTGGATATGTAATTAGCTGCAGTTGTATATTTGATAGCTTTTAAGGCTTTCTTCTTTGCTTATGAAATAGCTGCATTTGTATATTTGACAGCTTTGCTCTTTTGCTGAAGTACTATTTTTGTTAAAAGTTGTTAATGTCAAAATGCAACTTCTATCAACCACTTGTGCGTTTTAGTTTGTAAAGTTTTATTCTAATAGCTTGCAAGTGCCGTGCAAAGAGAACAAGCATGCAAAATGAGAATAGTCAAATATATGTATACTATACTTTCTTTTAAAAAAACATTAAGAGGAAAAATGATGAGTTCACGAGAAGAAGAAGATAATAATAATCCATAATCTTTTTCTCATTTTCACGCGTCTTTTCCTACGCACTCAATTATGTCACTACAAAGTGTCTAATTGGCACAGATGTGGCTTAGTTGAGGGGCCTAATAAGAACAACTCTATATTTAAGTGTCCAAATGACAAAAAAGATCAAGTTTAAGGGTGCAGTTATGTATTCTGCCTTTTTCCTAGTAGGCAAGAGTTCGTGACATTTTCAAGAATTTACATACAATGCATATAGTATATAGGGTGAGTGGTTGGCAATTGTGGGACTTACGATAGGATGAGGCCTGCCTAAAATGTATCATGAAGAGGTAAATTAATTAGGCAGGACATGTTACATCTTTAGTTTACTGACACTACTAGAAATTAGGTGATTTCCGTCAATAATTTCGAATCGAAATCGATCGAAAATTGATAATTTCCAACCAAATTCCATCCGTTTTCAATTGGACGGAAAAACAATAGTCGCAAACTTAGCCCGACCGTAATTGGTCGCAAAATTCTAACCGAAATCGGTCGAAAAATATTGGTCGAAAATTTTCGACCGAAATCGGTCGAAAAATTCAATGCATTGACTGCCCCTCAAACTTTATTTATTTTAATTTTTAAATTTCCGACCGAAATCTGTCAGAATTTTTTTTTTTAGTTTTAATTAAACAATTATTTGTAAATTATTAATCTATTTAAAAAATAAATATAAATTCATAATTTTCCACTGAATTCGGTCGGAAAGTTTATTTCTTGTGCTGTCAGTCACTTCTGTTGACTTTTGCGACCAAATACTCTTGTTTCCGACCAATTTCGATCAGAAATCCTTGGACGAAAATTACCTAATTTCTAGTAATGTGAGGACATGATCCTTGATAAGAGTAAGGGCGTATGCAGAACTTTTGATAAGCATCATAATTACATAAAAAGAAATATTATTGAATATTATTTTCCTATAAGTTGAAAGCCTTGGCCCAATGGTATAGTTGATACTATTGCACAGGAAGGTGTTTAATTATCCTTGGCCTCAAATTTTTAACATTAATGCTCGCGGAAAGATCTTTGAAAAATAGAATATCTAGGTCCAAAATCGAACACAATCTTTACAAGCCCAAATACAAGCTTGAACAACAGACCAAGAAGTACTCTCTGCTAGGAAGCAATGTCATTGCTTTATTTTTGTAGAATATTAGTATAAATATTTAATATTTTTTTCCAATGACACCGCTTCCAACTATGTGCACCGTGCATGAATAGGAGAGTGTGGAGGTCGAGAATCAAGGTTGTAAATAATAATCACACATATTTTTCTCCATACCAGTAGTATTAGTATTACACGCGTTTTCTTTTATTCTTAGATTTCTGTTACTGCCTAGTTTTGCATAGTTTTGTTTACTTCAGTTATCATATTTTTTTTGCTACTGTTACTTCTTCTTTTTCGAACTTCTTCATTACCATATTTTTTTCATGACTGCTGGATTATGCTTTTCTTGAGCCGAATACTATTGGAAATATCATTTACGTTCATAATGTATGGATAAAATATACATACACAATATCCTTTTCATACCTTACTTGTGAGATTTCACTAGATATATTATTATTGTTATTGTTACGTATAGTGTATTGTGTTGTCTATGGAGCAGTATTTCAGTAAACCTTAACTTGTGAATAATTGAGCGACACTCAAAACTTTTTTCTATAAGATTGAACTTGTGGTCAATTGGCAGGTTTACTGTATTGAAATGTCTCAAGCTCCTGCCTCATAGGCAGAATAAATTTATGCACACATTACAAGTCGAACATGGGCAACGAACGTCATTTTTTATCAATTCACGACCACTCCTTATAAAGATCTTTTTTTGTAAATTATCCGTCTATATGTTGTACATACGAAGCTTCTGGTCAATACTAAACTCTTATTGTTTACCCTAAAATTAGAAAACAATTAAATTCGTACGCAATTTTAAGGATACGCAGTTGATTTAACACAAATAATTAAAAATATTAGATAAATAAATTAAATGCTAAATAAGCGATTAAATCAATTATAATGTTACGGTCAAGCCTGAACTTAGATTGGACAGTGACCTCGTCCTCGATTGGACCCTCGTTTCGAGCCCAAGTCGTGGATGAAGAACAGGATAAGAGAACAAGAATTTTAACAGTAGCTAAGGGCATCTCCAACCTCTACCCCATTTTTTGTCTCTAAAATGGGTATTTCTCCATTTTGGGGACAACTTACTTCAACCATTCCCCCATTTTTTTCCCCAAACTTTTTTATGTTCTTCTGTCTCTTCTATATTCTATTATCTGTCATTTCAATTTCAATTTATAATTTCCATTAAATAAACTCCATCTTTTATTTTTATTAATTTGTAAACAAAGAAGCAATGCTATCCACAGTCACAACCACAACAATCCTCAGCCTCATTCACTCAATACTATAATAATTTTAGTGTATCTGGAAACGACATACCTCCCTATTAAGTTATTATGCTATTTACTGTAGTTTTTTTTTATTTATTTTCAATTGTCATGTGTTTCCAATTTTAATGTATTTTTACTTTTCACTTTTCAATTTTGGCAACATCTAATATTTTATATTCGCACCTTTCAATTTTAGCAACATCTAATATTTTTATTTGCACCATTCATTTTTTGAGATGATTATATATTTTTTGAACAATTATAACTTATAATAAAATTAACTTACAATTTTACATAAAAATAATAAATGCACGAAAATTAATTTATCAAAATTATACGCCAAAGTTAAGATGTAAAATTAATATTATAAAGATATTACATAAATATAATTAGGTATGTATAAAGAGATAAATTAAAATATTAAATAATAAAATATACATGAATAGTAATGGGTGAGATGAATAGTGTAACCCCATATTTGAGGGTTTTTAGGGCAAAAATGAGGGAGGGTTGGAGCTTCATTACCCCAAAAGTTACCCTCATATGCTCCGTTACCGAAGAGACTCTTCCCACAGTCCAGGTAGACTGTAATTGTGAGGGTAAGGAGGTGGTTGATCGCAGCGAACTCAACCTTACACAACGGTAGGAAGAGCGGGCACTAAAACTTTTACCCGAATAGTGGTATCGGGGTCGATCTTCCACAAGGAACTTGGAATGGAGTTGCGTATTTGTATAGACTAAGAATGAGTTTGTGCTTCTAATTGCACTTCTAACATTTTTGGGTTTTCTTTTTATCAACTACTATTATCAACTAAGGGTAAGACTAAATTATGCTAAAGAAATATTTTCTAAGTTGTAATTTAGATAGAGAAAGGCACTAGGGCCATGGCATCACCTAGGTGCTTAACTAACGGGTAGAAATTACTAATAATAGATTGACATATTTGGGATCAATGTTATAACCATTGCACAATTGTACTCACTCTCACACCTCTCGGTAGAGAGAGCGATTTTGCCCAATTGACTCTCTCGAGACCAATTGGGTAGGCCAATTAGACCAGGCAACTAGGGTTCAAGTAGGGTGATTACTCTCTCGAGGTTTAACCCGTTAATTGGGACTACCATTTCTCATGGGTCCATCCCAATTCCTTGTTGGGTCAATTTTGGGGTCATAGACTCTCTTTCTCAAGAAGAGTCAAAACCCACTAAGCTAGAATCAATGTTTGCAACCACCAATCCTTAATTAAAGCATAAAATTAACCCAAATAACAAACACCCAATATCAATCTATCATTAAGAAGCAACACCCATCAATTACCCACACTAGGGTTGAGCCACAACCCTAGCTAATGGGTTTAGCTAGACATAATTAAAGAAGAAATAGAAGAAATAGAAGAAGAAACAACCATATTAATTAATTGCTAATGTAAAACTACAATAATCTATGATGAAATAAAGCTAAAATGCCCAAAATAGGTTAAAACATATGTCTCACGAGTGCAACCACTGTTCCCTATCGTCAAAACTTGACCTAAAAATGGCAAATGTTCTATTTATAGTGGGTTGGAAAAATTGGACAAAAATACCCTTGCGGGGTCAGTGCGGACCGCACAAAGTTGGCACCCGGCCGCACTGGGTTGCTTGACTTCTGAAACTTGCTCTCTGGATATGTTGATACGGACCGCACAATGATGGAATGCGGCCGCGTGATGACTGGCGCGGATCGCACAAACTTGTAGTGCGGCCGCATGAATGACTTGTGATGATCTCTGAACTCTTGTGGTGCGGTCCGCATGAACCGATAGTGCGGCCATATTGATTGGGCACGGGCCGCGTGAGCTTGACCGCGGCCGCGACTTGTGATTGATAAAAGGCAACTTTCTGAATCTCTTTGGTGCGACCGCATGCCATGATAGTGCGATCCGCACCAAGTTCTGAATGTCCTTACTTTAATGTTCTTTGACACTTGAGAAGGTTTCACTCCGTTTAGAGCCGATTTTTGACATTTGTCATCTTGTTGCTCCAACCTGCAATCAAGCGCAACTTGTAAGCATTCTGGGCCTATTTTATGGCAATTCATACATAAAGCATATGCAAGAATGGGCATAAAACGTGTTAAAATCACAGTTATCAACTCCCCCAAACTTAAACCTTTTCTTGTCCTCAAGCAAATAAAATAAGACCCACCCTTCAAAGGGAAACATCCAAGTGATTCCAGCTTATCCTAAAGTAACCTCATCACGCATCAATTGGGACTAACAATTGCCCTCAATACGAATGCATCATTAACACATTTTAAGCTTTTAAGAGCTATGGATCAAATGTAACACAAGAGCATCAAGGGATGACTCATTTCATCAAGGAGATTTTCTCAAATACCTTGGTCATTGTGGAACCCAAACTCATACAACCTCAACTCGCCCTAAGCAAACCTCACCGTTTAGAGTAATGACACACAAATTGAGGTTGATGGAATTTTCGCTCATTTCTCTCACAAAGAAGGTCATAAGTCCGGCTTTAGGTACCATATGCTTGCGCTTTATGTAAGTATCCACTAATGTAGGTTCCGTTCAACTCAAGATCATATAGGACTTTTTGTGGAGTCATTGTAAAGGCTTTTGGGTGAGGGTAGGATATGATTTGTTCGAGTGGGTTTAATCTTCCCTCAAGCACTTCATTTGATTCGTTTTGGCACATTTTCTTGACTCATTTGAGTATTCACTTCCTTTTCAAGGGGTTAGAGAGGCACACTGCCAATCTTTCTTATGCAATTCAACACATTTCTCCTTTTTCTACTTTTTTTTTCACAACCTTTTTCACTTTTGTTTTCTTTGAATCCCCTTTTTGACCTTATTCAAATTTTTGGTCTTTCTTTTTGTCATGTCTTTTCTTCCTTTTCCATTGCCTTCCTTTTCTTTTGCTTTTGTGCCTTTTACCACATAGTTTTCTATCTTGTCTCCCTCCCCCAAACTTAGACATTTGCCATCTACTCATGGGAAGATTTGGGTGCAGATTTGGGTACCAAGAGAGGGTACCATTAAGAACGGGTATAGGCTTGTAGCTTTTGTTCTTGAAAGAAGAAGGTTTAAGGCTCAAAGGGGTTAGCTAGGGATCATTTCATTGGTAGGTCATGGAATTGTTCAATCTTAGCATTTCGGATCAAGGAGGGCCTACAATCACTTCTCAAGCCAAATTTTACCTAGGATTTCGCCTCAACAAATATTTGGGGCAAGTTCTAGACCATCGGCTCGGGACTTAGACTCACAATTTGAATTCTCACCACACATACTCAAGGATTGCTAAAGACATCGAGTCGAGGGACCACAACGACCTTAGTTACGATTCAAGTGCACAATGGCCCCACACGACCATATGATGATTGTTTGGTCAACACAAGAGTCTCAAGGCCACCATTTTTCACCATCCTAAACACAACATTATGTCTTTGACCATGGGATCAAAGGCAAATGTGTTAGGCCCAAGTGAAGCATGCCTGAGGTCCCCTTAACTACGAAATATTGAAAATCAAAACAAGAAAAACCAAAAATGGACTCAAACCCTTAAGAAGGTTGTCACGCCATTTATCATTGGGAAGAGCCACCCGGTTCACACAACACTCTACCCTTGGAAAGAACCGTGAAATTAAGAAAACCAAGGGCTTATTGAAAACACCAAAACCAAAACAAAAGTCTACGGCCTCACTACTAAGCTAAAAATGAAAAATTTGAACGAAAATAGAAAAATCAAATGAATATGTACAATGGAGAGTAGAATATACAACGAGATGAATATATACATAAGAGTCTAAAAGTAGCCAAAGTCAAAGGTTATATACAGGCCAACTATTTAAGAATCCAAAACAATCCAAAACATAGACTAGAAATGAAATAAATATATACAGTCATCCAATGTATCAGAATCAAAATGGTAGGGCGCACCCCCATGACTAAAAGCTGGCATTGTACCCAATGCCAACTACCAAAATAAGCTCAAAAACAGAGATAAAGGATATAGAGTGGCTCCTCAAGCCTGATCTGTCTGCATGGGGTCTCCGGTCGTCCCCTGCTCCTCTGTAGTAGCCCGGACCTCAGACTGGTCTCCGGCCTGCTGCTGGACCGGTGGAACATCTGGCACATCACCGGAGGGAGTGCCCTGAAGCTCAGCCAACTCAATCACGACTCCCTCAGTGCTGGGAAACTTCTTCTTCTTCCTCAGCGGCTTGGGTGCCCACTCCTGCTGTGACTCAGGTACTGGAACTGTTGCTGGAGGGGCTGGGTCCCCGAATAACAAGTCTAACGGCATCTGATCCGCCATTAGCTTGTCCACATCTACTCGTAGTACATTTACCGACTCCTTTGATGCCCTGGACTTCCTCATTTTCTTGTTCTCCCGGGCCAACTTCTCCAAAGCTGTGCTGTGAGCCCCAATTGCCTCAGTCAAGGCAGTCTGAGTCTCAATTATCTTCTTCTAGTTGGCTAGGAGTGTCTGCAGTATTTCCTCAATAGACGGAGGAACCTAGACAGTGGCCGGGGTAGACAGGGCCTCAACTGAAGTGGCTAATATGGACAACTTGGATGTCGCTACGGACATCCAGTTGTTCAAACTGGCCAATGTCATAGATAGCTGCTGGGCTGTCAATGGGTTTGTCCGGGAAACAGGGACTGTAGGGGTAGCTGAAGAACTAGGGCTTGCAGAAGAGGAGGGCATATCAACTGGGACAGATATAGCTGGAATGGAAGGAAACACTGTAGAAGGCTCAACCTCAACCGGCTCCTCAGTTAGGCCGGTCGGGGCAGAGGTAGATGACTTGCTTTTCTTGCCCCCCCTGGGTTATCTGGACCCTGAATACTGAACCAGGAGAAAGAAGCTATTGGGCGCACTTTCACATCATAATGCATTTTCTTCACCTTCAAGTCCAAAAAATACAAGGTCAGAATGTTTGGGTAAGGATAGTTCCACGAGCTGTCAATCCCCATAGCAGTGATTGCCCTGTACTTAACATTCCCCACATTGATAGGGAATCCCACCATAATGGAAGCAATGAGCACAGCCCGGGGAAGGGGGACAGACTGGTCATGAGAAGTGGGATCCAACCTATTGCACACAAAAGTGAGCCATCCTCTCGCCTCGAAATTCATATTCTTCCTAAGGATTTTCACTCCAGCCTGTATCCAATCCGGAACAACACCTGGATGCGCTAAGAACCCAGCTAACCATGGGCGAACCTCCTCTTTTAGTGCCAACTTCTCCAAGTATTGGCTCTCGTCTTCGTCCTTGAAACCCAAATAGTCATTTAATGTTTTTCCCGAAAATACCACATCATTGTTTCTCACTTTGGTCACAGTGGAGTTCTTTTTAGTGTAAGCAACATTTGTGTAGAACTCTTTGACCATGTCCTCGTTTGCATCTACCAACCCGTCACTGAAATGGTCCCACCCGCTTCTCGTTTGAAATTGCTCATGGACTTTGGGTAGGAGTGGCAATAGGTCCTTGGTTATGATACACCTTTCAAGGATGAGATGTCTTTTGGCCCACATTTTCCAGAATTTGTGGAATGCCACTTGACTCACAAAATGGTCTTCCCACACTTTAGCCTTTCTCGTTCGTTCAACACCACCAACCTTGGGTACCCCACTAACCGGGACCTCCTCATCACTGTCAGCACTCTCCCCAGATTCTGAAGCTGTGGGGGAGGCGGAGTAATTGCTGATGCCCGCTGCTGAGCCATCAGACGACTCAGATTGTATAGCTCGTAGATCTTGGGCTGGGATTGAGGGGGCTTGCCCTGACTCAGCTGATAGTTCCTGAGAGGGAAGGTACTCACTCCCCGACTGCTCCTCATCAGTCACTACTTGTTTCCTTGTCTTTAACTTGGGTTAGGGAGTGAGTTTATTTAGCTTAGCTTTCCCTCCCCGGGAGGGTTCACCTCGACCGGATTGTTTGGCTCCTCGTCCTCTTTGTTTCACCATTTTCTGCAAACAAATGATTCTAACATTGTTAGTATAGTCCAGTACAATATTATCTCATGCAGAATAAAGTAGAGCATCAAGAAGCAGTGTTGCATGTAATGTAGTCATACAAGACCCATGCAGTCCGCGCCAACAGGTCATGCGGCCGCACAGGGCGATAAGGAAGAGCTCCAACTCTCTGATCATGTCCCATGCGGGCTGCGCCAACAGGTCATGCGGCCGCGCGGGAACAACGCGGACCGCACAAACTTGTAATGTGGCTGCACTGGGCAACTACTCCATTTGGAGACTTTCTGAACCTCACTGGCGCGGGCCGCACAAACAAGTCATGCGGCCTCCCTGGGCTATTAATATTAGGACAACTAGGGTTTACAAAAGTAGGCCAAATATTGTCCCTATTCGTTTATAACATGCCCATCACATCAAAGAATAACAAGAACAACCTAAACAATCCTAAACATGAATAATGAAGAACAAAAACAAAGAAATGAAGAAGTTATCACTAAGGTGAGAAATATGAGAAATATGAAGAAGTTAACACTAATTAAAAACTAATGTGAGAAATATGTTACCAGGGAAGTGAAGGAATGCTCTTGATGATGCAAATGAGAGTCTCAAGATGAACAATGCAAAATTAGGGTTCAGAGGTCCGGTTTGCGAAAAGTTTACAATGAAGCCCTGGGGGTCTATTTATAGAAAAAGACGTGGGCCCCCAACTTATCTTCCAGTGTGGCCGCGTAAAAACGACAGCGGACTGCGCTGGACTTACCTCATAGTACTTAGGTTAACAATTCTGATGTGGTCGCACCAATGTGAACGCGGCCGCGCAGTACAGCGTGGACCGCACAATCTTGGGATGCGGCCGCACTAAACAACTTCAAAGACTTGGCAAGGTTTGCCTTGGCTGGTGCGGACCGCATGAGTAAGGGTGCGGCCGCACTAGCCAACTTCAGAAAGTGGGTAACTTTGTGCATAGTTGCTTTTCATTGATTCAACACAATCCCTGCAACATCTCACAAACCATTAGCTCAAAACTATTCTACAACAGAAATCAAGAAGAAAGAAAAAGACATGGGTTGCCTCCCAAGAAGCGCCTGATTTAACGTCGCGGCACGACGCATTTTACCATCATATCACTTCAAATGAATAAGTGCCACAACGTGACTGTCATCAATCTTTCCCAAGTAGTGCTTGACACGGTGCCCATTGACTCGGAAGACTTCACTATTTTTGTTCTTGAGATCAATAGCACCAAATGGGGTCACCTCAATAACTTCAAATGGAGTGGTCCATTTAGATTTGAGCTTCCCGGGAAATAACCTTAACCGGAAATTGAAAAGAAGAACCATGTCGCCCACCTTGAATTCTTTACCCCGAGCATACTTGTCGTGAAGGTACTTCATCTTGTCCTTATACAAAGACGAGCTGGAGTAAGCATGAAATCTAAACTCATCAAGTTCATTCAATTGCTCCACTCGAAGGTTGACAGCAACATCCCACTCTAAATTCAACTTCTTCAATGCCCACATAGCCTTGTGTTCTAACTCCACCGGGAGATGACAAGCCTTACCAAACACCAACCGATATGGAGACATACAAATCGGAGTCTTGAAAGCTGTACAATAAGCCCAAGGAGCATCGTCCAATTTCTTCGACCAGTCGGTCCTATTTGCATTGACAGTCTTGGAAAAAATACTCTTGATCTCTCGGTTAGAAACCTCAACTTGGCCACTCGCTTGAGGATGATAAGGAGTGGTCACCTTGTGATTTACCCCATACTTGGCTAGCAAAGAGTCAAAAGCCCGGTTGCAAAAATGAGAACCCCCGTCACTGATGATAGCACGTGGAGTACCAAATCTCGTGAAGATACTCTTTTTCAAGAACGCCACCACACTTCAAGCTTCATTATTTGGCAAAGCTATGGCCTCAACCCATTTCAACACATAATCAACCGCTACCAAGATGTAGGTGTTGCCACAAGAACTTACGAATGGTCCCATAAAGTCTATCCCCCAAACATTAAAAATGTCAACCTCTAGAATTGTGTTAAGGGGCATCTCATCTTTCTTCGAAATCCCTCCGGCACGTTGGCATTCATCACATCTTTTCACAAAGTCACCGGCATCCTTGAACAAAGAAGGCCAATAGAAACCGCAACTAAGCACCTTAGAAGCCGTTCTCACCCCGCCATGATGACCACCATAAGGAGAGGAATGACAAGCCTCCAAAATACTCAATTGTTCTTCTTCCGGGACACATCGGCGAATCACACCATCGGTGCAAATTTTAAACAAGTAGGGCTCATCCCAATAGTAATCCAAGCTATCCCGCTTGAGCTTCTTCCTTTGGTTAGAAGAGAGCTCATACGGGACTATACCGGTCACAATATAATTGGCCACATCGGCAAACCAAGACATACTATGCATAGACACCGCAAGGAGTTGTTCATCCGGGAAAGCATCATTTATCTCAAGGCCATCGAAAGGCCTCCCCTCTTCCTCCATGCGGGACAAGTGGTCGGCCATTTGATTTTCACTTCCTTTTCGGTCCACAATTTCTAGATCAAATTCCTGAAGAAGTAGCACCCATCTCATCAACCTCGCCTTTGAATCTTTCTTGGTCATCAAGTACCTAAGGGCAGCATGATCGATATGGATAATCACCTTGGCCCCCTTAAGGTATGGTCGGAACTTTTCCATGGCGAACACAATAGCTAGCAACTCCTTCTCGGTGACTGTATAGTTTCTTTGAGCTTCATTCATCGTCTTGCTTGAGTAGTACACCAGGTGGAACATCTTGTTGATTCTTTGGCCAAGTACCGCGACATCACTCGCGTCATACATAAGTTCAAAAGGCAATTCCCAATTAGGTGCGGTGATTATAGGAGTAGTGGTCAACTTTTGTTTCAATAACTCAAAAGATTCGATACACCTCTTATCGAAGACAAACTTTGCATCCTTTTCCAATAATTTACAAAGCGGGTTCACAATTTTTGATAAGTCTTTAATGAATCACTGGTAAAACCCGGCGTGGCCCAAAAAACTCCTCACCCCTTTGACAGAAGTAGGGGGAGGGAGCCTTGAAATGACCTCTATTTTTGCCTTATCGACTTCAATTCCATGCCTTGAGATTTTGTGCCCCAATACAATACCCTCTTGCACCATGAAGTGACATTTCTCCCAGTTTAGTACAAGATTGGTTTCTTCACATCTTTTCAATACTTTGTCCAAGTTCACTAGGCATTCTTCAAATGAGTCCCCCACCATGCTAAAGTCGTCCATGAAGATCTCCAGAATATCCTCCACCATGTCGGTGAAGATTTCCATCATACATCTTTGGAAGGTCGTCGGGGCATTACAAAGTCCAAATGGCATTCTTGAGAAAGCGAATGTGCCATACGGACATGTAAAGGTTGTCTTTTCCTGATCCTCCGGGGCAATGAGAATTTGGTTGTACCCCGAGTAGCCATCAAAGAAGCAATAATAAGCCCGGCCCGCTAAACGATCAAGCATTTGGTCCAAAAATTGTAGAGGGAAATGATCTTTTCTCGTCACCTTGTTGAGCTTTCTATAATCCATGCACACTCTCCAACCCGTGACCGTCCGAGTGGGAATAAATTCATTGTTGGCATTAGTGACTACCGTCATACCACCCTTCTTTGGCACACATTGGACCGGAGAGGTCCATGAACTATCCGAGATTGGGTAGACCACACCGGCATCCAACCACTTGATAACCTCATTCTTCACGACCTCTTGCATAGCTTCATTCAATCTTCTTTGGTGTTCAAGAGACGGCCTTACATCCTCCTCCAGTATTATCTTGTGCATGCAAAAAGCGAGGCTTATACCCCAAATATCTGCTAAGGTCCATCTAATCGCCCGTTTGTGCTTTTGTAGAACCGCCAAAGTGGCGTCAACCTGCAAGTTAGTTAAGCAAGACGAAAGAATAACAAGTGAAATTAGGACCCAAGTATTCATACCTGAGGTGAGGAGGAAGTGGTTTCAACTCCAACACCGGCGGCTCCTCAATAGATGGCTTGGTTGGGGGAGTTTTTCAATTCTCAAGGTCCAATGATAACTTCCTAGGCTCATAAGAGTACGAGCCCATACCATGCAAAGCATTTACACATTCAATTCTCCCGGCATCATCATTAGCCTCCATGTTCAAAAGTATCGCTTCAAGTGGATCTTCAACATTAATCATTGTGTTTGTGTCATCCACTATCACTGTCGTGATAATGTCAACAAACGAGCACACCTCAGTGCTATTTGGTTGCCTCATAGACTTGCACACATGGAACACCACCTTTTCATCACCAACTCGGAAAGTCAATTCTCCCGCCTCAACATCGACCAAAGCCTTCCCCGTGGCTAAGAAAGGCCTTCCAAGGATGATTAGGACTTCAAAGTCCACCTCACAATCTAGTATCACGAAGTTGGCCGGCAAGATGAATTTATCAACCCGAACAAGGACATCATCGATTATTCCCAAAGGCCGTTTCATTGACCTATCCGCCATTTGGAGCCTCATTGAAGTCGGGCGAGATTGTACAATCCCCAAAGTCTTGAAAACCGAATATGGCATTAAGTTGATACTCGCCCCCAAATCACAAAGGGCTTTTGCAAAGTCAGCGCTTCCAATGGTGCATGGGATAGTGAATGCGTCGGGGTCCTCAAGTTTTGGAGCCATGGAATGTACAATTGTGCTTACTTGATGGGTCATCTTGATTGTCTCACACTCCATTTATCTCTTCTTTGTAACCAAATCCTTCATGAATTTTGCATACCCCGGCATTTTCTCGAGTGCCTCCACCAAAGGCACGTTGATAGTCAAACTCGTCATCATCTTAATGAATTTCTTAAATCGGTTGTCACCCTTTTGCTTGGCCAACCGTTGAGGATAGGGCGTAGGAGGCTTAGGCAAGGGTGCCTTGGCATTGGGCACTGCTGGCTCGGGCATATCTATCACGTGTTCCCTAGACGGGTTCACGGTCTCTTGTGTCTCCTCCTCAACCTCATGAATGTCAATTCGCACTTCATTTCTAGCACTTGGTTCCACTACATCATCAACTCCCATAGGAAAATCATCATCACGCAACTCATCTTCATCAACCATGACTTGATTCTCTCTTAAGGCATGCACATCACCGCCTCGTCCACTTCGCGTGGTCACCGCCATCACATGGTTGTTGTGCCCACCATTAGGGTTTACTACCGTGTCAATTGGTAGGGCACCCTTTGGGCGAGTATTTAAGGATTGGAAAATTTGTCCTATTTGCACCTCTAAGTTCCGGATAGATGTGTTGTGAGAAGTCAATTGAGCATTGGAATCTTGGTTCTTTTTCATCATTTACTCAAACATCATCTCTATTCGTCCCATATCACTTCCGGAAGAACTAGACCCTTGAGATTGAAATGGTGGCGGGTTGTTCGGTTGTTGAAACATCAGGGGCCTTTGAAAGCCTTGCCCCCGATTACCTTGACCATTGTTGTTGTTCCAATAGCTATTGTTCCCATTCGAATTTCCACCATTATTTTCTTGATTCCCCCAATTGTTGTTTTGATTATTCCCGTTCCAATTTCCACCACTTTGTTGTTGATTGTTGTTATTCCAATTTCCGCCTCCTTGTTGATTGCCCCAATTTCCTTGGGGATGCCATTGTTGATTTCCTTGGTTTCCTCTGTTTCCTTGGTAGTTGTTAACATATTGACATTCTTCACTTTGCTCATCATAGCACTCGTTTGAATAACCACTACCATCATCATAGTTGTCACAATTTCCTTGAGGTTGTTGCCCTCTTTGCCTTCTTTTCATCATATTCACTCCTTCCATGGCATTGACTTGGAGCGGGTTTTGAACTTGTTGCAATTGCACCTTTGCCAATTGATTCATTGTTGTTGTAAGTTCGGCAATGGCTTGGCCGTGATCATGCAACTCCTTATGCAAATGTATGACATTAGGATCACCTTGAGGAACAGTTGCCCGGCTTTGCCACGCTGAAGAAGTGTCGGCCATTTCATCTAACACATCACAAGCTTCATTGTAGGGAAGCTTCATAAAATTGCCTCCCGCCAATTGATTCACAATACATTGGTTGGTTGTGTTAATGCCCCTATAGAATATTTGTTTGATCATCACATCAGTCATATCATTATTTGGACATTCTTTAACCATAGTTCTAAATCTCTCCCATATTTCGTGCAAGGGTTCCATTGGCTCTTGTTTGAAAGCCAAAATTTCATCACGGAGCGCTGCCATGTGACTTGGAGAAAAGAACTTGGAAATGAATTTGTCTGCCAATTCGTCCCATGTGGTGATAGAATGATTTGGTAACCTTTCCAACCAATCTAGCGCTTTACCCCGAAGAGAAAACGGGAAAAGCCTCAATCTCAACGCATCCTCGGACACGTTTGTTTGTTTACTCCACCAGCAAGTATCTACGAACCCCTTCAAGTGCTTGTATGCATTTTGGTCGGAAACGCCCGTAAAATACCCTCTTTGCTCGAGAAGCGTCAGCATAACATTAGTGATTTGAAAATTCCCCGCCCGGATTCGGGGAGGAACTATGGCACTTGCATAACCCTGATTTGGAAGGACTCTTGGGACCACTCTTGGCGGTGGCGGAGGAGGGTCTGGGATTTGGTCATTTGGATTTGCATTGGCATTTCTACCTCTCCGTGGTACTTGAGGTACTGGAAACTCATCTTGTTCAACATCTTCAACCTCCTCCCCCGCCAAGGCATTACCTAGAGGGTCATTTCCGTTTCGAGCCATGTGTACCTGATGGATCGACACAAATAAAGTTAGTAAAAAGAAGGAAAGAGAAGTAAAACACAAAAATAGCTACACAGATAGTCAACACCGTAAGCTCCCCGGCAACGACGCCAAAAAGTGATCGCAGCGAACTCAACCTTACACAACGGTAGGAAGAGCGGGCGCTAAAACTTTTACCCGAATAGTGGTATCGGGGTCGATCTTCCATTAGGAGCTTGGAATGGAGTTGCGTATTTGTATAGACTAAGAATGCTTTTGTCCTTCTAATTGCACTTCTAACATTTTTGGGTTTTCTTTTTATCAACTACTATTATCAACTAAGGGTAAGACTAAATTATGCTAAAGAAATATTTTCTAAGTTGTAATTAAGATAGAGAAAGGCACTAGGGTCATGGCATCACCTAGGTGGTTAACTAACGGGTAGAAACTAATAATAATAGATTTACATATTTGGGATCAATATTATAATCATTGCACAATTGTACCCACTCTCACACCTCTCGGTAGAGAGAGCGATTTTGTCCAATTGACTCTCTCGAGACCAATTGGGTGGGCCAATTAGACTAGGCAACTAGGGTTCAAGTAGGGTGATTACTCTCTCGAGGTTTAACCCGTTAATTGGGACTACCATTTCTCATGGGTCCATCCTAATTCCTTGTTGGGTCAGTTTTGGGGTCATAGACTCTCTTTCTCAAGAAGAGCCAAAACCCACTAAGCTAGAATCAATGTTTGCAACCACCAATCCTTAATTAAAGCATAAAATTAACCCAATTAACGAACTCTCGATATCAATCTATCATTAAGAAGCAACACCCATCAATTACCCAAACTAGGGTTGAGCCACAACCCTAGCTAATGGGATTAGCTAGACATAATTAAAGAAGAAATAGAAGAAATAGAAGAAGAAACAACCATATTAATTAATTGCTAATGCAAAACTACAACAATCTATGATGAAATAAAGCTAAAATGCCCAAAATAGGTTAAAACATATGTCTCACGAGTGCAACCACTGTTCCGTATCGTCAAAACTTGACCTAAAATGGAAAATGTTCTATTTATAGTGGGCTAGAAAAACTAGACAAAAATGCCCCTGTGGGGTCAGTGCAGACCGCACAAAGTTGGCACGCGGCCGCACTGGGTTGCTTGACTTCTGAAACTAGCTGTCTGGAGATGTTGATGCGGACCACACAATGATGGAATGCGGTCGCGTGATGACTGGCGCGGATCGCATAAACTTGTAGTGCGGCCGCATGAATGACTTGTGATGATCTCTGAACTCTTGTGGTGCAGTCCGCGTGAACCGGTAGTATGGCCGCATTAATTGGGCGCGGACCGCGTGAGCTTGACCGCGGTCGTGCCGCTTGTGATTGATAAAAGGAAACTTTTTTAATCTCTTTGGTGCGACCGCATTTCATGATGGTGCGGTCCGCACCAAGTTCTGAATGCCCTTACTTTAATGTTCTTTGACACTTGAGCAGGTTTCACTCCGTTTAGAGCCGATTTTTGACGTTTGTCATCTTGTCGCTCAAACCTGCAATCAAGCGCAACTTGTAAGCATTCTGGGTCTATTTTATGGCAATTCATACATAAAGCATAGGCAAGTATGGGTATAAAATGTGTTAAAATCACAGTTATCAGTGGTCATCCCCGTGCCCAATAACGATATCACTGCTCACATAGAGGGGCACTTAAGTGTTTACACTTACCCCTTCACGCTTGCCCCACTGGACCCCATAATCCTTGCCTTGCAAAAGGTACGAGGTGTGCGTTGGTCAAATCCATCCGTCCTTTTGGAGGATCGTAATCCTTTTACGACACTTCGTGAATAACCCCGAAGCACCTCGGTTCACCCTCGACAATTTGATTCGCCTTTACAGTCCCTGAATCTTCTAAGGGGGCTGAGCAAGAAAGGCTCTGTTCTCGAGCATCGAGGAGGACTGAGATTGAGGATGGCAGGGTAGCTTGGTTCGGCTAAAATTTGAAGACCTTATCTCTCCCAGATTCCTACCATTCCCCAAGGAGTGGAATGCATCCCGTAAGTATTTTCCTTTTTGAGTATTTGTCATTTCCCTATATTCTTTCTCTCGTTGCCTATGTTTATTTCCGTGCAGCTGTTTCTCAAGTTCATAATGCAGTTCCCCGCTTCAAGCAATGGATCGAGGGGATCTACCAATAGATGTTGTACTCCGAGAGCGAGTGGCGCAAGATCTCGAATGGAAAATGGGAGGATCGTTCCCATGGTAAGGTTCTTTCCCGAATAATTTAATTTGTTCGTTTAGCTTACATATTGCTAACTCTTTTTTTGTCCGTACAAGTTTTCCTGAAACCACCAAACGTATGCCGTTAGATGAAGACAAGGATCCGTCCTCACTTGTCGAACCCTCCGCCTCAGGACAGCCTCAGGTTGTCGCAAAGGAGGAGAAAAGAAGAATAAAAGAAAGTCCATGAGTTCTCCAGATAAAGAGGTGAATAAGAAGAAGAAAGTGACTATCTGTGTCCGAAAAAATCAAAAGGAACAACAAGTGCAGGGTACCAGACTCTAATTCTCTCTATCGACTCAGGGATGAGCTCGAGAATATGAATTTTTTATAGCTCATGGGTCGACCCTTAATGAGAGAGAGTAGGAAGCACTTAGAAGGGACGATCACGAGGTCAATCCCCCTCTAGCTCAGTGACTGGAGGGAGAAGAAAAGGTCACGGCCTCTTGGGAAGTCGCTTCTACCCCGAAGGAGGTAGTTGGTGTCGTTGACATCATGGAAACACCCTCCTACACTGAGTCCATGCTCGAAGAGGCACAAGTGGGAAAAGAGAAATCGAGTGAAATGGCGCAGGGCCCAGATGATGCCCTCAACATGTTCTTCGATGGCATGGATATGGCCGTACTGGAAGACTTTTCCGGGCGTGATCACCTAGATGTCCGGAAAAAGGATGTACCATCAGATGTGGGCGAGCTGAGTTTGAGCCCAAAATTGATAAAGTAATTTCTCGCTCTGAGTGTGGTCCCCGGGAGTAAGAGGACGGTCCTTCTCAGCATCCCGACAGACGCTCGAGTCTTATCCGCTCCGATGAGCATAGACAACTACCTTCGATGCTTGGTGACCGAGAAGGACCATGCAAGGATGAACGAAATGGGCACGTCAATCCTCTTTAACGAGGCACTACAGGCGCTGCACCGGTAAGGCGTTTACTCCTCATTCTCCTTTGCAAATCTTGATTGGCTTTAGACTTGTTCTAATGACTTCATCATTTTTCAGGCTTCAGTGCTTCAACATGAAAGCTGTCTTCGGTCCCCGCTTAGAGATCAGCCAGCTCGAGTTCGAGATCAAAGAGAAATTCGGGAAGAAGGACATGTATAAGGCTCTCAGTGAGCAACAAGACAAGGCCTGCAAGGACCTCCTGATTCTACAAGCTGAGCTAGAAAAGGCTCAAAGGGAGGCTTCATCCTTGAAGTGATAGCACGATTACCTAGTCGAGAATGTAAGGATATTTAAGGCTAAACTTCTCAGGTCCAAGAAAAGGTAGATTTGATCGACCAGCTTCGGGCTGGGATGGACGAGGTTAAGGCCAAGACCGAGACGTGTGGGGGCAGGATGGACCTATTGGCTTAAAAAAAAGAGGGTGCAAAATTAGAGCTAGCAACGGCCAAGGACCAACTTTAAGTGGCAAAGGACAAGACCGACAAGTGGTATCGGCTAAATGATGAACTCTGCTATCATAGAAAAAAATTCCATCGGCCAAGAATATAATATGCTGAGGTCCCAGCTGAAAGCAACTTCTGTTAATTCCTCTGACGTTGAGGAAATGCTAGCCCAGTATAAGGCTGATGTGGAGGTAGTTGAGGCCCGCTTGAAGACAAAGGCCGAATATGTGAAATAGCTATCCTGGAGAGAGAACCTCGAAGATATCCATGCTAGAGGTTTTTACTTGTCGTCCGAGATCAAAGAAGCCAAGGCACTCGAGGGCAAGGAAAAGGAACTCTATGAGACAGGGGTACTAAAGGCTTCGAGGTTTCTAGTGCTGAGTTGAGCCCCGATGAAGATTAGGCGTACATGCCTTAATTATCTTTTATCGGTTTTCCTTTTTACATTTTCTTTTTGCTATTTTGAGGCTGTTTTATTGTGCCTTTTAAATATTTTTGGAGTATAAAAGATTTCCCTTTTTTTGGTAATATCGCATCTTTATTTCTAGCTTCTATTTGCGTATCATTTTTGATTCCTTATCATAAAATCAAATGTAGTCTAGAATATTCGGTCTTCGGAGGCCCAAATGATTTCTATGGTGAATCCAAATTACTTGTGGATTCGAGTCTTTGATAAAACCGAAGGCCATTAAGATGCTCAAGTATCGTAGATGATGTCTCTGTCAAGGGTAACCATTTAATAGGTTTCGATTTTTTGTAAGGGCCTTACTTTTTTAGTACGGACTCCGAAATGGCCTTACGTATTTGGGCACTACCCATTAAGGCTTGGTGCCTCCGGGATTCGGTATCCTAGTTCATTCGGATTTTTATCAGACGATAGTCCCCGAGTAGGGGTAGCCCGTGGGCTTCAGGATCCAGGATCGAAGAATCAAAATGTGCAGTAATAAAGTGTAATGGAAATAGAATTTTTTTTTCATTGCTTAATCTGTAAGGTACATGATCGGCGATGCAAACCCTTGTGTCGTTGACTACGTTGGTATGGTTCTCATGACCGTTTGACCCTTACAATAAATCTTAACCACCAAGACTTAGCTTTTGACACATAAAAAAAATTTCCCCTTGCTGACGATCTTAATCTAGGGGTAATGGCCCCTAGTATTCAAAGACAAACTTATGAGGGTTCGATATTGTTGATCTGATGTCGACGATCATTAATTCCAAATTAGAGCCAGCCTTCGAATCTAAGGTAGCATGTTTTATTGTTGTCTCGATAAAAACCTTACCTAAAAATCCATTTCGGGACAAATGCAACTCGTGCTTTTAATCCTAATAGGCATATCCGCACCGGGCCGAGTACCTGTACATATTATTTCGTAATGTAACAAAATAGAAAGGGAGTTAAATCCGTATCTTAGTAGTAGTACAATTTTAGGTGTGCCACATTTGAGTTGTTTGGTAGCTGTACACCATTTCTCTCTTCAATTTTATATGAGATTTTGCTGGTTATCCCGATAACTTGATATGTTTCTTCCCAAGTCGGGCTTAGTTTCCCTTCTCTTGGGTTACTGGTGTGTAGTGTTACCTTTCTCAATACCAAGTCCCCGACTTAAAAGTGTCGGAGGTTGGTTCTTCGGTTGTAGTACCTTTCTATTCGTTGTTTCTGGGAGGCAAATCGGACCAGGGTAGCCTCCCGCCTTTCATCCAATAGTTCTAGGCTCGTGATCATGGACTTGCCATTAGACTCTTCGGCAGCATACTGGAACTTGAGGCTTCCCCCTCCCCCCATCTACTGGTCTTAAGGTTTTGGCCCCATAGAGCAAATAAAATAGGGTGGCCCCGGTGCTCGACAGGACTTCGGGCAAGAATTCCTTCCATTTCCTTTTCGAACTGGTCAACCTCTTTTTAAGGTTTTGGAGTATAGCTTTGTTCGTCGATTTTGCCCGCCCGTTCCCACTAGGGTGATAAGGCGTCGATAGTATCTTTTTGATTTTGTGATCTTCGAAAAACCTACTCACCTTATTATCAACGAATTATTTCTTGTTGTCGCAAACGATCTTGACTCGTATCCCAAATTGACATATTATATGATCCCAAATGAAGTCAATGACTTCTCTCGTACCTTCTCGAATTCCTTGGCCTCAAACCATTCAGAAAAATAATTAGTCATGAATAGTATGAATTGAGCGTTACCGGGTTTCCATGGCTGGGGACCGACGATTTCCATCCCCCGCTTCATAAATGGCCATGGATACATGAACGAGTGGATCATTTCTCCCTGTTGATAGATCATCGGGGTATGCCTTTGGCACTCATCGCATTTTCGTATGAAGTCTTTCGCATCTTTCTCCATTTCGGTCCAGTAGTAGCCAGCTCTAATTAGCTTAGAACTAAGGATTCTGCCCCTGAATGGTTCCCACAAGTGCCTTTGTGAACGTCTCTTATGGCGTATTCGGTTTCTCCTAGTCCCAAGCATCTGGCTAGTGGGCCAAAGAATGACCTATTGAACAATGCCCTTCAACCAAGCTAAATCTGGCAGCTTTGGCACACAGGGCTTTCGATTCTTTAGGATCTGAAGGCAATTTTCCTGTCTTCAAGTGGGCTATGTATTTGTTTCTCCAATCCCATATTAAACTCTTTGAGTTCACTATGGTGTGACCTTCTTCTACCACCGTATTTATTAGTTGCACTACTTATCCCGAGTTGAGTTCACCCGAATCAACTGATGAGCCCAAGTTAGCTAGTGTATCGGCCTCACTATTTTGATCTCGGGGTATATGTTGTAGGTTCCATTCCCTGAATTGGTGTAGGGTTACTTGCAATTTGTCCAAGTACATCTGCATCTATTACTATTTTGCTTCGAACATTCCATTGACTTGATTTACCATGAGGAGTGAGTCCCACTTGGCTTTGAGCACTTCGGCCCCAAGGCTCTTAGCCAATTATAGACCTGCAATCATGGCGTCATACTCAGCCTCATTATTAGTCAATTTCATAATTCTAATAGATTGCCCAATTATACTTCCAGTAGGTGGTTTAATACAATACCGAACCCAAAACCCTTTGCATTGGAGGCACCATCCGTGAAGAGGGTCTAGATCCCTAAAGTAGTCCCCGAGGTGATCAGTAGTTCCCTTTCGACTTCGGGTATTAAAGTCGGCCACAAAGTCTTCCAAAATTTGATATTTTATGGTGGTTAGGGGTCGGTACTCGATATCGTACTCGCTAATCTCCATGCCCATTTGGCCAATCGTCCCGAGAGCTCAAGCTTGTGTATGATATTCCTCAGCAAGTAAGAGGTTACGACACAGATAAGGAGGCATTAAAAGTACGGTTTTAACTTCCTGGAAGCACTTGGAAAAGCGAGTGCTAACTTTTCTAGGTGAGAATACATTGATTCAGCCTCGCTTAGAGTTCTAGTGATATAGTAAATAGGGAATTTCGTACCTTCTTCCTCCCGAACTAAGACACCACTTACCGTTACCTCAAAAACCGCCAAGTAGAGGTATAGTTGCTCATCTGCTTTCGGAGTATGCAGCAAGGGGGGCTCAATAGGTACCGTTTGAGTTCTTCCAAACCTTGATGGCATTTCGGCGTCTGGGAAAAGTTATTCCTCTTCTTTAATAGTGAGAAGAATCGATAGGTTTTGTCTGAGGACCTCGAGATGAACCCGCCTAGTGCGGCTCTACGTCTACCAGTCTTTGAACTGTCTTGATGTTGTCCACCATGGTGATGTCCTCTATGGCCTTTATTTTGTCGAGGTTGATCTCGATCCCCCGTTCGGACACCATGAACCCGAGGAATTTTCCCGATCCGACCCCGAATGTGCACTTTTACGGATTTAGTTTCATGTTGTATTTCCTCAATATGTTGAAGGTTTCATGCAAATGTTTCAAATGGTCCTATGCTCGCGGGGACTTGACAAATATATCGTCAATATAAACTTCTATTGATTTTCCTATTTGCTCTTCGAATATTCGATATCTTAGGCGTTGGTAGGTGGCACAGATATTCTTTAATCCAAACAACATTACGTTATAGCGGTAGGTTTCCAATTTGGTAATGAAGGAAGTCTTTTCCTTATCGTCCAGGTCCATCCGAATTTGGTTTTACCCGGAATAAGCATCGAGAAAGCTGATACCTCATGCCCGGCCATCGCGTCGATCATTCAATCAATGTTAGGCAAAGGGAAAGAACCCTCAGGGCATGCTTTGTTTAGGTCTTTGTAATCCACACACATTCTTAGTTTATTTTCCCTTTTAGGCACTACCACTACGTTAGCTAACTAGTCTGGGTATTTAATTTCTTGGATGGATCCTACTTTTAGAAGTTTGAATACCTCATCCTTGATGAATGCATGTTTGATCTCAGACTGTGGCCTCTTCTTCTGCTTAATCGGATAGAACTTTTGGTCCATACTTAGCTTGTGAGTAGTTACCTCCAATGGGATCCCTATCATGTTAAGATGGGACCAAGCGAAACAACCGACGTTAGTTTTAAGGAAATCAATAAGTTTATTCCTGAGCTCAGGGTTTAACCCCATGCCCAGGATAGCTTTTGATCAAGTAGGTGGTTAATTAATATGACTCGCTCCAACTCTTCAACCATTGATTTGGTAGCTTCGGTGTCATCGAGAATGAGGGCGGATCTCGGGACGTTGTAATCATCCTCTTCGTTTGCTCCTCGTTCCTCCTGCTTTTCCAGTTCGACCGAGGCTGGTATCAGTGATTGTTATTTCATTTCTTCATTTCTGGTCAGCTCCGTGTTCTTTGATGTCAAAACTAAAACTGCGGGTACTAGGATTAACTCATCGACAGCGAACATCTCCTTTGTGGTCGGCTATTCTCTGTAGGCCGTCTTGACTCCCCCAGTATGGGGAATTTCAACACCTGGTGCAAGGTCGAGGGCATCATCTCATGTTGTGAACCCATTACCTTCCGAATAGATCTTTATACCTCATATTCCCCTCGATCATGTAGAACTTTGTTTCTTGGGTCCTCTCAACGATGTTTACTATCAAGTTTATATCTCCTTTAGTGGTCTCACATACCATGTTAAATTCATTCAACGCATAGACTACTAGTACGATTTGGTCTTGTAACCCCAATTGCTCTACGACCATTGATTTTATAATGTTGGCCGAGCTACCTGGATCAATCAACACAAGTATAACTCGATATTTACTGATAAGTACATATATTACTAGTGCATCATTGTGATGATGCCCTCGGCATCTTCGTTGCCGACAAATAGCTCCTTCTGGAACATAATTCCGAGTGAATTTTTCTCTCGTGATAGATATTTTAGTGCATTTAATCATTGGTCCTTGGGGGACATCGACTCCTCCGATGATCATGTTGATCACGTGCTAAGGCTCCTCTTGTTTGACCTGTTTATTGGCAACCATGTTACTGCGATTTTTTCTCCCATTCAATTAGTAATTATCGAAGGTGCTCGTTGTTGAATAGCCGGAAACTTCTTCTCTCAACTGTTGGAAATGCTCGGTTCTATGACCATGAGTTTCGTGGTACTTACACATCAAGCTAGGATCCCTCTGGAAAGGGTCGGACTGAAATTTGGGGGCTACTTGGTCTCTTTGATGCGCTCTATTTCTAACACGATGTTGGTGGCATCCATGTTGAAGTTGTATTCTGATAATATCGGTGCTTCCCTGCTCCCGAGCGGCCTATAAAACCCATTTTTTCACATCAAGACTCGGCCATTGGGCCCTCGATCACTTCTCTTCTCATTCCTTGCGGGATGATGCCGGGATCCATTTCCTCTTCGGTCCGCACTGTATGGTTGATACCAATCTTGGGCGGGTCTTAGCTCTTGATCAATGGCTCTCTTAGATCTGTAATCAGACGTGATATGGTAAACAAATCCAGAAAGGGCCCCGAGCTGATCGTCCTCGACCCAAATCTTTGACTGATACCTGTCGTGGACGTCAGCCCAGGTTATCGCCGGGTACTCAACAAATTTTTGTTTCAACTGTTGAGAGGCCAAGGAACTTTTGTGGTTGATCCCCTGAGTGAATGCCTGAATGGCCCAATCATCCGCGATCGGTGGTAGATCCATCTGTTCTATCTGGAATCTCGACACGAACTCCTTGAGCATCTCGTTATCCTTTTGTTTGACCATGAAGAGATCTAACTTTCTGGTCTCGAACTTGATGGCCCCATCATGGGTTTTTACGAAAGCATCTGCAAGCCTAGCAAATGAGTCAATGTAATTTGGGGGTAAGTAGTGATACCATATCATTGTTCTCTTGGATAAAGTTTCCCCGAAATTCTTCAGTAACACCGACTCGATCTCATTATCTTCCAAATCGTTCCCCTTTATCGTGCTTGTGTAAGAGGTCATATGTTTATTTGGATATATGGTCCCATTGTACATAGAGATGTCAGGCATACGAAACCTCCTTGGGATAGCCTTTGGTGCCGCACTCGGAGGAAAAGGCTTCTGTATAAATTTCTGGATCCCCCTTCGATATCAAGGGTGCCCCTGGAATCTGATCGATCCTGGAGTTGTATGTTTCCACCTTCTTGTCATTAGCCTAAATCTTTTTCTCACCCGACTCCACTCATTTTTTCAACTCCTCGAGCATCTTTATCACCTCGAAATTTATCACGGGCTTGGCTTCACCTGCCTCTCGATAACTTGCTCATCTCTTCGAGTATTTTCCCGGGATCGTTCGGGCTCGACCCTATTGGGCACATGGCTTTGATTCTGCAGCTGAAATATCGTCACCTATTGAGCCTGCAACATTTCGAAGATTAGCCGCAAGCTTACCCTATCATCTTCGCCTTCGAACGCTCTCGGGCTGTTGGTCGGGGTCTTCCACGAACATTATTTTCGAGATTAGTCGGCAAGTTGACGTTGATGGCCATCTGCGAGTTAGCATCAACCAGATCGGCAGTTGGGACACTGTTGGGATCGACAAGAGACACCTCGTTACTAGGAAGCAAATTATTATTTTCGTCCTGATGGCTAAACTCGGCATCAAGGTTCAAGTGAACAGACAGAGAGTTTGACCTTTCTGGGCTGAACTGAAATTAAGACTTCAAAGAAGAAGTGTAAAATAGGGTTTGTTATGGAGATTCGTATCGAATCACCACTATTATCCTTAGCTCCATGGTTGGCGCCAAACTATTTACCCCAAAATTAAAAAAGGATACACGGTTTGGTTTAACACAAATAATTAAGAATATTATATAAATGAATTAAAGATAAAATAAATGATCAAACCAATTGTAATGTTACGACCAAGCTTGAACTTAGATTGGACAGTGACTTCGTTCTCGGTTCGAGCCCAATCATGGATGAAGAATAGGATAATAGAACAAGAACTTTAACAGTATCTAAGAGGCAGAAAATAAAATTATATTGCTTTGATTTACGTGTTACAGAGTGTATTACAAAAGAAAAACTTTCCTTTTATATAGTAGGGGAGTCCCAACCTTAGTACAAGTCAATAAAAGGTAAAATATCTCTTTTTTCCTAGTAATTACTGATCCACTATCAACATCGAACGAGATCGGCGTCGTGATATCCAGTTAAGTACGAGTATCACGGTCCTCTATTCGTCGTGTGTAACCGTTTACGGCATCCCCCAAGGCTTTAAAACACATTCTTTGCGCGGGGTGCGTTGCTTTACCGTACCCGATGACGGGCATATCATTCATCCTTCTTGGATCTCGATACGAAGGATTTTGTGCATCCATGCTTTCTCTCCATTCTCTTATCGGGAAATTGGGGCAGACATTGCCCCCGATTTTATTCGTACACAATTATGTTCCGATACTTTGTATTTGTTAAGTACTAGCCCAAAAAAATTAACTTAAATAATCGATCGACCAAAAAAATATCGAGCAAATATATAATACATGGTTAGAAAATGTAAATACGTTTGGTAGAGTAATCAGATGGGAGAATGACACAGTTACCCATAAAAATAAAATTATTTACTCTTGTCTACTCATTTATTTTTCTACCCATCAAACTAATTATATTTCCTACCCATAGTAGTTTTTGTGGGGAATTTTTTTCTTTATTCTTCAATTCTTTTTTATTTCTATGCTTCTTCTTTTTTTCTTTTCTCCTTTCCTTTTTTCTCGTTTTCTTCTTCTTCTTTTTTCCTTTTATAATTTCATTTAACTTCTTTTTTTTATATATTCTTTTTCTCTTCATAATCTAATTTCATTTACTGTTTTTATTATTTTTATTATTCTTTTTTTATACTATTACTAAAGAAAAATTAAATTGTGTACCAATTAAATGTAGCTAATACAACCAAAAAATATTAACTAACATATGATATCAGTATAGTATATAGCTATACCAACAGGGTATACAATGGTACGTAAATAATTTTTAAAAAAAAATTGTTTTGAGTTTCAACATAACCACAAACTCAACAAATTCAATTTATGTGTTTCAAAGCTACAAGGTCCTCCAATGGAAGATTAATATTTTGCAGAAATCAGAAGTCTTGGAATTCAACTCATATAATAAGTCAAAATGAAAAAGAAAATTACATTTTCAATTTTCCCCTCACGCTGGGTAAAAGCTTAAAGCAAAATAAAAGGGAAAAGGCAAATGAATTTACAGGTAATAAGTATACCATTATGGTATATTTTATACTGTTACAGTATAATTTATATTATTGCAGTATACTATAATAATATATTATATACTATAATAGTATACTGTTGCTGTATAACTATATACTCCTATAGTGTGTATACTGTAGCGGTATACTGTTAGGTAGCTGTGTTCTTTTTCGATTATTACAATATGTTGTTGCAGTATATTGTAAACTATAATAGTATACTGTTGCATAGCTATATACTCCTACATTATATTATATATCGTAGCGGTATACTATTTGGTAGTTGTGTTCTTCTTCGATTTTCAGCTGAAAATTTCGATCTCAAATCAGCTCCAAATGCTATCAAATTTTAGTATGATTTTCCAGAATGTACTATAAGCAATATTTAACAGCACCACTTTGAATCAAACAAGAAATCTTCAAAATAAAAATTTTAAATTCAAGAGCTTCAAGCCCAACAATGGTGAATATTCAAATACACATAAAAATTTAGATCCGGGAAGATTACTTGAAGGTACTATAATCAATATTTTATAGCACCCACATCGAATCAAACAATAAATCTTCAAAATAAAATTTTAAGTACAGGATCTTCATGCTCATCAATGGTGGATCTTCATACACATAAAAAAATCAGAGCTAGAAAACTTAAATATAACTGCAACAACATAGGTTCAGAAATACAAAAAAAAAAAAATACTAATATAGAAAAAGGATTTTGGAGTGAAACTCCTGTATAATAATATTGAAGATAGAAACAAAATCTGAAGAAAAATTCACAAGTCAAATCAGTAACTGCTGTGTGAAATATGATTTCTCATGGTTTGGCTATGGGATTTTTGAAATGAAAGAAATGAGTGGGTGAAATAGCGTTAACTGAGGCATTAATAAGCTAATGCATGAGCCGGGTAAATAATTCTGGCCGTATGGGTAGGAGAAGCAAATCATTTGGGTTTGAACATTATAGAATAAATAATTTAGAATTAATGGGTATAAAGTAAAATTTTCTCTAAATGAAACGTGTACCTTCCCCTAAAAGATATGAGGTATTCCGTGGTCCAAAAGAATTCGTACCAACAAGGTTGGGTCGTCCAAATAAGATGGATCAAGTAACCACCCTAACATTTGCTCTTACTTTTGAAGGTTTAAATGTGGGTGTCTCAACTTTTCGAGCAATTTCAACTTTTAAGGAAACTAAAATTAAAAATAATAAATATAACATCAAAACAACGTCATACACTCAAATGATGCAATGGTAATACAAAAGACTAAATAAATTAAAACCAAGTGGAATGGTTCTTTCAACTTTTAAAATATGGCAGGAGAAATACAATAATATTATTTATTACTTAAAAAGAGTTATAGTCCACCTTCATAAAAAATAAAAGTAAAAAACTAACAGTATTATTTAAATTTTCGTTGTAACACAAAAATATAACTTCTTTAAACAATTGTAAGATAGAATAAAATAGAGTAAATGGAAACTTAAGGAGGTATTCATATACAGTAAAGTACAAATAAAATAGTCCAGAGGCGAAGGTTCAACATAATACCTTGTCGATTCTAGAATCTAGATGGTNTTTTTTTTTTTTTTTTTTTTTTTTTTGGAGCACTCAATCTCAGATAAACAAAGTATTAAAATTATGTCGTACTAATTACTAACATTTATGAGTGAATGTCTAATCTGACCTTAAATTATCACTTAACTCGTAATTCCTTCCCCATGAATCACAATTGTTTTAATCCAACATAATGTTGAATTTTGATGTTGACAATGAGGGGTAGTTCTCTATAGGAACTAGGTGGAAGTAAGAGGTTCAATCGAATTCTCTTTGCCGTTAAAATATATTGTATTAATAAGATTAAAAAAATGTAACATTATTATTACATATGAACAGTTGAATTCTCTTAAAATGAGAGAAAATTCTAATGAAATGATGAAGGGGTTAACAATCTATTTTAAGTCACATATTCAAATTCCAATTATGTTGTTTTGGCTTTTTCTTGAAATTTCCTTGAATAAATTTTGACGCCACCCCATGGATATGATAGACATTTTAGAATTATAAACTTACAATCTTGGCCAAATACATAACTGGACCCTTAAACTTGGTTTTTTTGTCACTTGATTCTTAAACATGGAGTTGTTCCTATCAGGCCCTTCAATTAAACCACATATGTACCAATTAGACACTTTGTAGACCATCTAAGAAAAACTTTTATAAAAATTATTGGATATATAATTAGCTGCACTTGTGTATTTGATAGCTTTTAAGGCTTTCTTCTTTGCTTATGAAATAACTGCATTTGTGTATTTGACAACTTTGCTCTTTTGCTAAAGTACTATTTTTGTTAAAAGTTGTTAACATCAAAATGCAACTTCTATCAACCACTTGTGCGTTCTAGTTTGTAAAGTTTTATTCTAGTAGCTTACAAGTGACGTGCAAAGAGAACAAGCATGCAAAATGAGAATAGTCAAATCCATGTACACTATACTTTCTTTTAAAAAAAATTAAGAGAAAAAATGATGGGTTCACGAAAAGAAGAAGAAGAAGAGAAATAGAATATAAGGTAAAAGTTGGCTTTAATTGGAATAATACATCAGAATGTCATAATATTATAATAATAATAATAATAATAATAATAATAATCTTAAAAAAATAATCCATAACCTTTTTCTCATTTTCATACGTCTTTCCCCACGCACTCAATTATGTCACTACAAAGTGTCTAATTGGCACAGATGTGGCTTAGTTAAAGGGCCTAATAGGAACAACTCTATGTTTAAGTGTCCAAATGTCCAAATGACAAAAAAAGCCAAGTTTAAGGGTCCAGTTATGTATTCAGCCTACAATCTTATATATTGAGAAAAATAATATTCCCCGTTTCAGTTCATGTAAATCTATTTCTTTTTTGTGTCCTTTCTAAAAAGAAAAATCCCTTTATAAATTTAGAAATAATTTAGCTTAAACATCCAATATGGAAAGTTTTTATAACCACGCAAATACTCTGAACCCCTTTTTAACTTGTTTAGGATCACAAATTCCAAAAATCTTTATTTTTTCTTAAACTTCGTACTCAATCAAACAGGTTCACATAAATTGAAACGAGGCAATAAGATATAAAGAACTATCTAGAAAAAGGAAAGAAAAAATAAAACCTAAAAGATTAAAAGGAAAGGGAAAATGTACATTCGTCCCTTGCTCATCTTTTCATAGAAATTCTCATAATTAATTGTCTAATATTTTTTGTTTTGTTTTGAGAAGGTTTCATTATCTGTCCTTTTCTCTTTCTTTTTTCTTCTTCTCATTTTGATAGAAAGATTTCATTTGTTTTTCCTTCTTTATGTATTCTCTATTTTCTAAATAATAATACTGCAATATTATTAGAAGCATTTACCCTAAAAATTAGTAACAATAAAATTTGTATGCAGTTTAAAGAATACGTAATTTAATTCAATACGAATAATTCAGAATAATACATAGATGAATTAAAGGCAAAATAAACTATCAAACCAATTGCAATATGATGACCAAGCATGTTGTTAGATTAAATAGTGGAATTCGTCCTCAATCGGACGCTCGATACAAGCTTGGTTGTGCGTAAAGAATAGAACAAACAAGCAATGGCTTAAACAATAGCTAGAGGACAAAATTAGATTTTTATTGCTTTGAATTGCGTGTTACAATGTGTTAGATTAAAGAAAAGTTTTTTCTATATATAGTAGGAGAATTTCAATCCTAATACAAGTTTAAAGAGGTAAATTTTTGGGTTTTCCTGTAATTGTTGATCCATGATTGATACCGAACGGGATTCACGCCGTAAAATCTGGTTGAAGGCGAATATTACGGCCTCCTATCCGTCATCCATAATCGTTCGCCGCGTCTCCCGAAGTACAGAAGCCATACTCGATCTGGGCACGTCGCTTTACCGTATCTGATCACGAATACATCATTCATTCTTTCCGGGTCTCGATATGGGGGGTTCTCAACCTCAATAATAATTTCATTGATTCTTGCTGCCCCTTCATTCTCTCACCGGGGAATCGGGGGAAATTCCACCCCGATTTTTCCCGTACATAGATAGTCCTCTCATTTTTCGGAGAGTAATTTTATCGAAGCGACAGAAAGCCACGAATGAACCTCGATTTCTTCCTCCGTACGTTACATCGGGTCGAGAGATTAGCGAAACGTCCCATTAGTCGCATCGTTCAGACTTCATACATGTGTCGGCTACCGATTAACTATCCTTGAATGTGAAACGTCACACACTGATTACTCTTTCTGTGATGACCCAGAAGGTCATCACTTAACTTATAATTTAATTTTGTGTTCCAAGGCCTTAAAAGCATCCTCTTATCTCACCTCGATTTGTATGCACGGTTCGGACGTATATCCGAAACGCTTTTATGTGAAAATTAAAAATACTAATTTTGCCCTTAAAATTAAATTTAAGTTGACTTCGGTCAATATTTTGGATAAACAGATCCATACCCATAATTTGAGGATCTCGAAGGGTCCATAGGAAAATATGCGACTTAGGCGTATGCCCGGAATTGAATTCCAAGGTCCCAAGCCCGAGAAATAAATTTTTGAAGAAAATTATTTAATTAAAATTTTAAGAGTTTTTGAAAAATTTAAATGTGTTTAAATTTGATGGTATCGGGCCTGTATTTTAGTTTTGGAGCCCGGTACAGTTCTTGTATGGTATTTAAGTTGTGCCTGTAAAATTTGGTGAGAAACGGACTTCATATGACGTGAATCAGACCCTCAGTTGTGAAATTTGAAAATTAAGAGTTCTTGAGCTTTTTCTTTGATTTTGATGCTAAACTCATAGTTCGAGGCATTATTTTGACGATTTGATAGCGCGAGCAAGTCCGCATGATATTTTTAGGTTAGTGTACATATTTGGTTTGGAGCCCCGAGGGTTAGGATGAGTTTTGGATAGGCCACAGGATGTTTTTACACTTAGAAAAGTTGCAGGTTTGCTGTTGCAGGTGCATAGTGATTTTGTTCTTCACGTTTGCGTGGCTTCACTCGCAAATGCGTAAGGCAAATTTCCTAGGGTGTCTTTTTGTTCTTCGTGAATGCGGAGCTCAGGACGCGGACGCGAAGCTTTGGAGCGGTTACCCTTCGCGAACGCGATCTGGCCCACGCGAACGCATAAGGTTAGTGGACCCGAGGGAGGGAGCTCGATTTGTTCTACGCGAACGCGGCCCTTAGAATGCGAACGCGAAGGCCATCTGGGCCTGACCCATCGCGAACGTGGCAGGCCCATCGCGAATGCGTTGAAGGCCTGCCCAGTCTTTTTAAAATAGATTTCAAAACGGGCAGAACCCATTTTCTTCATATTTTCGAACTTCCAAGACCTAGAGGCGATTTTCATCACACAAATTCATCCCCAAAATATTGGTAATCAATTCTAAACTTTACTCTTTCAATTACCCAGTGTTTTTTTTATCACTTTTTAACCAAGAATCAAGCGTTTTTAAGGTAGAAATTAGGGATTTGGGTAGAGTTAGGGCTTTCTGAATAATTAAAATTTAGACCTTATTTTGGGGTCTGATTTCGAAAATAATTACATATTCAGGCTCGTGGGTGAACGGGTGACCGGGTTTTGGTCCGAACCTCGAGTTTTGACCAAGCAGGCTCGGGGTAAATTTTTGACTTTTTGGGAAGAAATGATTAAAAACCTATAATTAAGCATTAGGTATGAATGTTTTTAGCATATATTGATGTTGATAAGTTAATACTGACTAGATACAATTGAATTGGAGGTAAATTCTAAAGGAAAAGCAGTGTTTGAGGCTTGAGTTGGCCGTGGAAGTTCGAGGTAAGTGTTTGGTCTAACCTTTGCTTGAGGGAATATGTATTGTGCCTTATTTTCTACGTCCTAATTTAGTGTACGATGTATAGGTGTAGTGACGAGTATCTATACATCGGTGTCAAGCATGCCCGTAAGTCTTAAATTGTGATCGTTGTATTTCTTAATAGGAACTACAAATGCCTAAATTGTTGATTATCCGTATTGAGCAAGACTTATGATTATCTTCTTAGTATTTGTTTATTGTTGAGAATTGGGTCCAGTTGAGGTTTTGTTTGTGAAGTTAATTATTGGTACAAGTTTGGTTATAGCTGCTTTCCTTGCCGAGACATATTTATTTCTTACTGCTGATTCCCTTGCCAGGATGTGTTCAATCTTGTTGTTGATTCCCTTGCCAGGATGTTGTTGTTGCTATTGTTTGGGTGAGGAAAGAGAGATAAAGCACGAAGGGTGATGCTATGCGCATTCATATTTATGCATATTGTGAGAAAAGAGTGATAAAGCACGAAGGGTGATGCTGTGCGCATTCATATTTATGCATATTGTGAGGAAAGAGTGAAAAAGAACGAAGGGTGATGCCATGTACATTTTTATTGATATTGATGCATATGGTGAGGAAGAGAGATAAAGCACGAAGGGTGATGTCGTGCACATTTCTAATATTTACATGGTGAGGAAGAGAGATAAAGCACAAAGGGTGATGCCATGCACATTTTCATTACTTGATTGCATTGGTGAGAATTGAGAGTAAAAGCACCAAGGGTGATGTCGTGCACTTATTTTCCTGTTTGTTTTGATTTCTTTCTGTTTTCGGTTCAAAAACCTTAATTATCTTATTCCACTATTATTGTCATTCCTTATGTTGGTATTTCCCCATAGCATGTTACCCCTCCCCCGTTACTTTTGAATTACTTCTATTACTGTTATTCTACTAGATACTATGTAACTGCAGGTTATTTATTTGTTGTGTCCTAGCCTCGTCACTACTTCGCAGAGGTTAGGCACGACACTTACCAGCACATGGGGTCGGTTGAGTTGATACTACACTTTGCACTCTTTTGTGCAGATCCCGGTACTGGAGCATACAAACCTTAGCTAGAGGTTGCTACCTTCAGTCCATCAGGAGACCCAAGGTAGTCCTGCAGGCGTCCGCAGGCCTTGGCATCCCCTTCCTATCTAGTTTCTTTCTGCTCTTTTTCTATTTCAGAGACAGACATGTGCTTTCTTGTTCCGACCCTATTTGTAATTTTTCTTAGATAGTCTGTGAGATTGTGACACCAGTTCTGGGTGGTTTATGTTTATGGATTTGTATTGGTATTAGCTTAATTGTTAAATTTTGTTCTTCCGTATTATTATTTCCGCTGCTTATAATATGTTAACTTGCACTTGTTAAGAGGTTAAAAATAAAAAGGGTAAATTAATAAGAATAGTTGGCTTGCCTGGTTTTCACTAGTAGGCAGTATCACAACTTCCGATGGTGGGAAATCCGGGTCGTGACACTTTCTCTCTATAAAAACTCCGGCCCTTTTTTCACTTTTCAATTTCAGAACTGTTTGATTTACCCTTGAATTCTCCACTTAACTCTTAACTCTTCAAGTCTTCATACGTTTCTTTCCAGATCTTCATATCTTCATCTTCAAATCTTCAAACCTTGAAATAAGATCGTCATATCTTCATCTCCATCTTCATCCCCAACTTCAATCCTTCATATTTTTCTTCAAATCTTCATATTTTCCATAATTTAATGGAAAAAACATCCAAATCCGTGCCTTAACAAGTCGCCCCTAAGCCTTCCAACCTAGCCGCAGATGTTGAGGGGTCCGTTGCTGAGGTAGTCTCGGAGCATCCTTTGAGGAGTTTCATTCTTGGGGGTTGTTCCATCGAAAATGACTTCAAACTCGAGAAGGCTTGCAGTAAGCAAGACCGAGGCGAGGGGGTATGGAGGTATATATCTTCCATCACTAAAGATATACTCCCCATAGTCCGGGTGGACTGCAATTGGGAGGGCAAGGAAGTGGCCATTCTCGCGTCCAATGAGGGCATTACTACCCATATGGAGGGGTATTTAAGTGTTTAAACTTACCGCTTCATGCTTACCCCGATGGACCCTATAATCCTCGGCTTTTGCAAAAAGGTACGATGTCACGACCCCAAATTCTCTCTGTAGGATATCATGATGGCACCTAGTCTTTACGACTAGGTAAGCCTAATAAATAGTAATAATTTGACAAAACAATTATCAAATGCTAGAAACAAAGTTGAATAACTGATAAAACCTTCCGAAACAAAATATAATCTTAACGAAACACTCCCCAAAATCGATGAAACTGAGTCATAATATTTACAGAGTATAACTAGAGTAACTAGTACATCATTGTCCGAAAGGAAATAAAACAGTATATGAAAATAAGGGAAGGTGACTCTGAGGCCTGTAGACGCCGAGCAGGCATACCTTGAGGTCTTCAATAAAAGCATCTAGCAAGAAATCTCTAACGATTAGGATGAGCAGATGTACCTGGATCTGCACAAACATGTTATAAGTACACCATAACGATACCTAGTAAGTATCGAGCCTAACCTCAGTAAAGTAGTGGCGAGGCCACGTCAAGGCACCTACTAGAATATAAATAAACAGTATGACAAGCAATAAGGATAAATAATGAAAAGTAAGAAATAACTGATACGAATCAAGATAATAACCTAAACAAATACCAAAATCTAGACATGGGAACATGTAAATGAAACAACTAAAGAAAAACCCAAGTGGTCATATTTGACAACAGCTGCTAGAACAATTAAAATTAAACAAGAAGAAATATTTCTACCAAAAATACTTTGCAACATGAAATCAACAGCAAGAACCACAATGAGGTACCGCCTTGTGTATAATGAAATCAAACTAAGGTTTCGCCTCGTAATATCAAGAATTACAATTGAGGTACCGCCTCGTGTATAATGAAATCAAACCAAGTTTTCGCCTCATAATATCAAGAATCACAATCGAGGTACCGCATCGTATTCACATTTCTCCATTTCAATCATAATTTTTCCTTATACCGCCGCGTGGACCTTACATTTGAATTAGGTTTTTAACACGTTAGCCCACATTGTGACGTTGCGTGATTTTACGTAGTTCCCCTACAAGCAACACGCACAAAAGTCTCACCTTATACCGATGCATGTACATTAACCCCAAGCCTTATACCACCTAATGCGCGTCAATATCATATCACAATAACAATTTCCACCACGAGTTCCCATATATCACAACTTGCCAACAATAACAATATCAATGTTTCCACAACAATAGCCCATGGATCCACCACAACGTATACAAGAATATTATAACAAAAATGAATAAAAAATGCTCAATAAGATAAGATGTTTCAACAATAACCAACATCGCCTCAATGTACTAAAGACTTATACAACTTCAACACTAAGTAACTTGACAATGAGAGAAATAATATATAACCATGATATTAGATAAGACTAACTCACAATAATAGGGATAATATTTAACAGTGAGTCTCAATAATGGAAATCAACAAGTAAGGGAATAATATGAACAACTATTTCAAGTAACAAAAATCAATAAGGAAAGATATAACACGACCAATAACTTTAAATAATAGTAATTATTAATGAAGAGATGACAGGTAACAATTAAAAGGGGCAACAAGTTCAACTAAAGTATGGGAGAAATTTAGCAAGTAGGATGTAGAACAAGTACTAAACAAGTCAATTAAGGCATGTAAGGATAGTTTAAAACAATTAAGAACAAATTGACTACGATAATTTAGAACATGATATGGCATTTCAATTAAAGCATGGAAATAGTCTAAGTAGCATAAACCGGTCAAATACCACGTTCAACCCATGTACCCACTCATCACCTTACCTACACGGATTTCACTTAGTACAATTGAATCAAGTGATACCAATCCTAAGGGGTAGTTCCCTCATATGAAGTTAGGCAAGACACTTACCTCAATTAGGCCAATTCAATACTTAAAAATAGCTTTTCCCTTAAAATTTGCCTACACATAGCTCAAATCTAACAAAAATCAACTAAATATCATCAAACAATGCTAGGAAATTCAATTGCAATATATTAAGTTAAGATCTTTACAGTTTTTCTCAAAAATTCAACAAAAGTCAACTCGGGGCTTGCCCGATCAAAACCCGATTCCAATTGTAGATTTCATCCATGACCCCACTAGTTCATATATGTGATTACTTTCAAAATACGAGTCCAAATCAACTCTAAAAACTCAAATTCTTAGTTTTCAAACACTTAACAAAGTTTCACAAATTTTCACTTTGATTCACTTGAATTTGATGTTAAAATCTATGATATGTTGATGGAATATGATTAGAAATAGATTAGAATTACTTACCCAATATTTGTAAGTGAAAATCCCCTCCCCAAATCGCCTCTTACTGAACCTAGGGTTCAAAAATAAGAGAATGATTGATAAAATCCCGACTTTCAGGCCTTGTTTTCAACTACAGTTATCGCATTTGCAATATGGGTTCGCAATCGCGAACCCTCGCAATCGCAATTGCAACACTGAAGGCCTAGGGAGCTTCTTCGCAGGTGTGAAGATGGGTTCCTAATTGTGAACCATCTTTTCCTCGCAATTGCCACATAAATTAGAAGCAAATGCGAACCTACCCCAGCCTAGAAATTCTTCACAAATGCGACAAAGGCTTCGCATTTGCAATACGTGAATTCCCCTACTTTAGTCGCAATTGTAACTCTGTGTTCGCAATTGTGACTCTAGTGTTCAAAATTGCAACATAAGAGGGCACCAGACACCAGCTTCTATTTTTAGTCCAAAAACCTTCTGGAACATGTCTGAACTCATCCGAGCCCTCGGGGCTCTAAACCAAACATTCACACAAGTCTAAAAGTATCATATGAACTCGCTCACGCGATAAAAACACAAAAATAACATCTAAGACTACAAATTGAACTCTAAAATGCATGAAATTCAACTCCAAGCGACATCAAATTTTGTAGAAAAGTTCCAAATACCATAACAGATCTACTCTAAGTCCCAAAATCAAATTCCAAACTTGATAGCTAAAATTCAACCTACGGTCAAATATTTCGACTTTAAATTGCCAAATTTTGGCAAATCAACCTGCGGACTTTCAAAATAAATTTCGGTCATACGCCAAGTCCGAAATCACGATACGAAGCTATCAGAGCCACTAAAATACAGTTTCGGGGTCGTTTTTAAAAACGTCAAAGTTTGGTCAATATTTTCTAATTTAAACTTCTAAGTCAAGAATGAAGGGTCCAAATCAACCCAAAAGCTTGCCGGAACGAAACTAGCCGACCCCGTAATTCAATAATCATAAACGCACATGTGTGAAGCATGAAAATGGAAAAAATGGAGAAATTACACAAAACGACCAATTGGGTCATTACATACGAGGTCTGCGTTGGGTAGATTCACTCGTCATTTTGGAGGATCATAATCCACCTCTGCCACTTTGTAAATCAAAGCACCTCGATTCCCCCTCAGCCACTTGCTTCATCTCCACAGTCCCAAAATCTTCCAAGGGGGCTGATTAAGCTCGTTCGTCGAGCAAGTAAAGCTCCATTATCAAGCATCAATGAAGATCGAGATCGAGGTTGGCAAGGAAGGTTCGCTCGGGTGAAAACCGAAGACCTCATTCCCCCCGAATTTTTACTATTCCCTAAAAAGTGGAACTTATCACGTAAGTCTTTTTCTTTTCAAGTGCTTGATATTTCTATTTGTTCTTTTTCTATTTGAATGCGTCTACTGTTGTGCTGCAGTCTCCCAAGTTATCAATACAATCCCCCACTTCAAGGAGTAAATCGAGGGGATTTGCAAACAAATATCTTACTTCGAGCGCAAATGGTGCAAGCTCTCAATGGGCAAGTGGGAGGCCCGTTCTCATGGTGAGTCTTTTGTCCAAATAATTACATCTATATAACCATTATATTTGCTAAGTCTTTTTCCCTTTCACAGGTTTTCCTAAGACCACCGAGTTTCGGCCATGAGGACGAGGCCCCATTCTCGCTTTCTGAACCCTCCACTTCGGGATAGACTGAAACTGCCACAGAGAAGGACAAAAAGAAAAAGAGGAAATCTTTGGCTCCTACAACGCAAAGATGAAAAAGAAAAAGAGGTTTATTATCCAGATACTGAAAAGAAACAAGAAGAATACAAGAGCCTAGGTACCTAGCCCGTATTCCCTCTCCCGACTCGGGGATTAAACTGAGGATTGTCACACCTCCTTTTTACGCTATTTATTCACACCCTAGGAAGGGATATAATAAACAGAAGGAGTTTTTCCAATTTAAGGACAGTCGAAACGGGATTTATTTATTTAAATTTCAGAGTCGCCACTTGGGAAAATAATGGTGTCCCAAGTCACCGGTTTAATCCCGAACCGAGGAAACTTTGACTCTGTTACAGTCTGCGAACTAGAAATTCGGATAAGGAATTCTGTTAATCCGGGAGAAGGTATTAGGCACTCCCGAATTCCGTGGTTCTATCACGGTCGCTCAACTGTTGTATTTGTTTTTATCTGATTTCTATCTATGTTCCATTTTTATGTGCATTTATTAATATTCCGCTTTATCATTTTTATAAGAAT
>MU673787.1:218582-229724 GCA_026770625.1 Nicotiana glauca | reverse complement strand
GATCAAGGAAAAGGGTAATGGCATTAAACGGATGATACTTTGGTAGTATTGCGACACTTTCTTATTGGGTCAACTGGTGATATTCGGGCTTGCTTGGTGGCACAGGGAAATTTTGGAGTATCTATCATGGAATGATTGGGTATTGAAGGTGTGGCATGTGTTCAGACGGCAAAATTGGGATCGAATAAGTTGATTCATGTGTTGTATGGATGTGGAGACGGAAGTTCTCATATTCAGGCTGTGAAGTAGTATGTTAGATTCGGATGTGATGATGGGGTTTTGACTGGTTGTCTTCGTGTTGGGTTATTTAGGACTATTGCGCTATGGGCTATGCCAGAATGCCACTGATTGAGTGGTGTGGTGCATCGAAGTATGTTCTAGTAGAGTGGTTTATGTTTTGAACAACCAGCGGACGGCTGGGAAGGATTTCTTTTCTTGATTGGGCCTTCGTGTTGGATGCCAGTGCAGAGGTTTCTGCCATTGATTCAGTTCTGGTGTTGAGGGACTTTCGAATGTGTTTCTTGCGGCCAGTCATTTCGCCGGCGAGGTTGTTGATTTTGGTATCAGGAACCATATCATATAGCTCCAACAAGTTGAAAGGAGTGAGATTTCGTTGGCAGGCCAACCTGGGTGCATGTTCTAGCTTGAGTCGGCTTGGTTGGCCCTGAATTATATTTTTGAGGGATAGGTTGATTCGACCGTCGTCGAGCTTATCAGTGATACGGTGAGATCTATGAGTTGCTTTTCTGTGTTGCGAGACGTTATGATTTGTTGGTTATGGGCACGTATGGTGTGGTTCTATTGGAGGTTAATAGTGAAAGTCGTGTGCGAAGAGTAATTGTGTGTTGCCTGGTGAATGGCGTATCGGTTATGTCCTATTGGGTTTGCATGGTATATGTTACTTGTTTCACCGCGGGCGTAATGATTTGCTTTGGTTCAAGACATCACATTGTGCGTGTTTGTCAATTTTGAGCATAGTGACTTGAGGTGTCTCATATGGAGCAGTGTCTAGATAGGATCGTGCATTGCCGCGAAGATATGTGGAGATATGATGTTGCGAGATAGATTCGTGTGTTATATTATATGATGTGAGATGGGTTCCCAGCCTTGTGTTGTTGTAGGATTGGTGAGCTTGAGGTACAGCTCTTGCATTTGAGTCATTTGGTGAATTTGGGTATGTTCGGGCCGTTGCTTATTGGTGCACGTATTATGCTTGTTGTGGCTTAGGCCTCTATTGATGTGTCATGTCACCAGAGTTGTGTATTGGACTAGATGAGATCATTGGGATCATTGATGAGTACAAACGAATTTGATTCAACATATTGGAAGGGTAATATCGAGGTTCAGATTAAAAATTTGCTATGGTAATTGCCAGAGGAGAGATGGCTTCATGAATGGTTGATCTGAGAAAATGGTTATGGTTTACTACATGTTTCATTATCGTTGGCAGTATATGAAAGTGTTGGAATAAGACTTTATCTAATACGGGGTTTTCTATCCGTATTTGGTTGTTGTAGGCAGCTGCTGTGAATGGAAGTTATCATTGCATGTGTTTAAGTTATGTGGTATATCATATAATTGCACCTCAGGTTGTAGGTATTGGCTATTACAGCTGGTTTGGGTCTATTCAGAGTATAGTTGTGAGGTTTTGATCATATTGATGGTTTCAGGAGTGAAAATGTGGTTCTATGATTCATGGGCTAGTTTGTGTTGTGTAATTTCAGTTTATATGTGTTATCAAACCTATATGAGATAGGGTGACGAGGGATCACCCCCGGGTATAAGCATGGTAAGCTTATTCAGCTATTAGTTGGCTTCTAGAACAACTCTGGGTACGTTCGAGGACGAACATGTGTTTAAGTGGGGGAGGATATAACGACCCGATCGGTCGTTTTGAGCTTTTTTACTTGATCGCCAGTTCTCGGGCATGACTTGCCCCGAGTAGTGTATTATGACTGATGTAGATCGTTGGTTTTGGTTTTTAGGAAAATCGAAATGAATTTGAATGAAGAGTCTTAGTTGAAAGCTTTGAATTTGTAAGGTTTGACCAAGAGTTGGATTTTTTTATATGAGCTCAGATCGGTGTTTTTATGATTTGGTTAGCTTCGTTGGGTGATTTATGACTTAGGAGCATGATTGGAATTGGTTTTGGAGGTCCGGTGTAGAATTAGGCTTGAATTGGTGAAATTAGTATTTTGGCGAATTCCGGTTGATATGTGAGATTTTGATCCGAGGGTCAGAATGGAATTCTGAGAGTTTCTGCAGCTTTGTTATGTCATTTGAGATGTGTGTACAAAATTTGAGGTCATTCAAACGTCGTTTGGTCAGGTTTTGATCGAAAGTGTATTTCGGAAGTTTTTGGAAACTTAGGCTTGAATTCGATGAGTTTTAAGTAATTTGATGTTGTTTGAGGTGTTTTGATGATTGGAACAAGTTTGAATGATGTTATAGGTTATGTTGGTAGGCTTGGTTGAGGTCCCAAGGGCCTCGGGTGTGTTTCGGGAGGCTAAGCGGATCAGTTGCATGTTTGAGAACTTTAGAAAAATTGTAGGTCAGTTGCAGTCATTTTTGGCCTTTGCATTCAGGAAGGGCCGGGGTTTGTGAGCATCGCGTTTGCGAAGGTTTGAGTGAGGCTGTATTATGTTCACAAGTGTAGATACGTGATCGCAAAAGAGGTTTTAGGGCTGATAGCCAGATATTCATCACGTTCGCGAAGTTCAAAACTATGTAAGCAGTGCGTTCGTGACTGGCATGTCGTGTTCGTGTAAGGTAAAAGACGGTCAACATAATATTTGTGCTACGCGTTCGCGAGAGATGGACCGCATTCGCGAAGAAGGCTTTTAAACCCTGGGCAGAATGTTTTAATAGCTCTTGTCCGTGATTTTGGAGCTAACCTTCACCATTTTTGGGCGATTTTGGGGCTTGTTGAGGGGAATTGAAGAGGGATTCAAGCAATAACACCTGTACGTAAGATTTTTGGAACTCAATACTCGGTTATATTGTGAAATCCACCTAGAAATTCATGGAAACTAGGCCTAAAATTGAAGAGCTAGGGCTTGAGAAATTGGACTTTTGAATTGGGGATTTGAAGGTCTATTTGAGGTCGGATTTTAGAACTTTTGATATGTATGAACTCGTGGGGAGATGAGAAATCTAAAGATGTGAAAATTTCTGAGTTTTGAGATGTGGGCTCGGGGCTCGGGTTTTGCTAATTTCGAGATTTTGATATTTTTCGATTGTTTTCGCTTGGGCTTTGTTCCCTTAGCATATTGTGATGTATTCGCTCTGATTGTGGTTATATTCGACGCGCCTGGAGGTTGATTTGAGGGGAAAAGACGTCGCGAGCTAGAGATATCACCGGTTCAAGGTGAGTAATGATTGTAAATGATATCCTGAGGGTTTCAAACCCCGGATTGCACATCGTAGTGTTGTATTGAGGCGAGACATGCATTGGATGATGAGCGTGGGGTATTTTACTATTGGGGATCGTGACTTGGTCCGTCCCGATTGATGATTTTATCACATATGTGATTGAAACTTATTTAATATCATCATAATTTGGGCTTCCTACCAATTATTTGAACACCTTCGGGGATGGTTGTTGATATTTCCTCACCGTTTCGATTTTATACTTGAAGTCAGTCATGTAATTTCTACTGTTTCCAAAACTCAGCCAAGTTTATTTTGCTTTAACACTGGAAATTATATTTCCTATACTATTTTTGGGCTGAGCAACAGGTTTTACTGTTGCCCGAGGAGTTTATGTGATTTTTGACTAAGTTCGAGGGCCTATGTGTGAGGATACTTTTGTATCAGGCTGCACGCCGCAACAGTGTTATACTGATACTGATATGAGGTCGAGAGCCTAGACTTGATGCCATGAGATGGCTTGATATTTCGCTTGGGTTGTAAGGGGCCCCTCCCGGAGTCTGCACACCCCTAGTAAGCGCCGTCGACGATAAATGGATCGGGTTGCACGCCGCTGCAATATATCGATCGGGCTTCACGCTGCAGCGGTACTGGTACTGCTTTATGTGTTTACTTTATTTCATTTGTCTGCCATTATCTGTTCTTTGTGCTACTTCTTGCAATATTTACCTAATATTCTAGCATTATCTAATAACTGAGTGTGGGGCCTATTGATACCCAATTTTTTCCTTGGTAATTTTATACCCAAAATACTTACAAAATAGCATATATGTGCATATATAAGCACACCCGAAAGTTTTGGCATATTTTTTAACGATTTTTAAACCAATTTATTGCCTATTTTAATACAACAAAATCCAATAATTATTCCCAAAATTATTATTTTTTAGTGAATAATTTATTTTATTCTCACATTTCCACCAAAATATAATTAAGGTAATTTTTGAATATTTTTACAAATATATTTGGCATTTTTAAAGCTAAATTGCATATAATTACAATTATAGCCTATTTTGTGATTAATAGCATTTTATAATTACAAAATTAGTTCTAGTATTTTAAGTTAATATTTATGTAATATTTGTTAACTTATTATTTTTAATTTATTTTTTTAAACCATTATTACCTTTTTATAAAATAAAAGGGAAAAATTGGTTATTTTAAATCTAGCCTCAATTTCATTTTAATTACAGCCCAATTTGCACCCCAATTCAACCCAATCCCAACCACCAAATCAATTTAAGCCCGGTTGCCTGATCCAATCACCCAAACCCCCCCCCCCAATTTTCTTTTTAAAAGTATGAGTCGTTGATCATTTTTAATCTACGGCCCAGATCTCTTCTTTCCTTTTTAATTCAAAATTACCCCGAAACCCTACCCCATTCTTTCAGAATCGCCGCCTCTATCTCCTCTCTTCCGTCAAACGCTCTCTAGCTCTCTCGAAACCCTAATCGCTCTCTGCCACCTCAAACCCCAAATCAACCGGAATCCATGGTTGTTCTAACCAATGGACGACCTATTCATACCCCCTACTGCTCTCACGTGCTTGATACCTGAAGGTTTGAGGCCACACTTCAAGGGTCTTCGCCCAAACCTTCATCGATTCGAGGTTCTCAGCCATCTCTGGCCTTGCTCCGGCGTGTCTTAGCCTCCTAAGCCTGGTTCCGGCCTTATCAACTCCAGATTTGATCTTGTTTCTTCCAAGCCTTTCTCGTTTCTAGCGTTCTCAGAAACCCTAGCCTATTCGAGGTTCTTTTTCGTTTATTTGTTTGGATCTATGCTCGATCTGCGTTGTATGTGATGTTTTAAACGTTTTCCCCAATTTTCCTTTTTAAGATCTTTGATTTCAAACTTGGGTTTCTAAGTTTGTTTGTTAAATATTTTGTTCGATTCATTTGTTTATCATCTCTAAGTCTGATTGGTGTTGAAAACCTAATTTTTGGAGATTTGTTTGAGTTTCTGAGTCGATCTGTTTGATTTACTTTGTTTGCACCTATTTAGTGTTGAAAACCCTAATTTTTGGGGTTTATTTGAGATTCTGAGACTATTTATTTGTTTCACTTGTTTATCACCTCTAAACTCTACTGGTTTCGAAAACCCTAGTTCCTTGGGGCCTATTTGAGTTCCTGAGTTTGTTTGTTCAACTCGTCTATTTGAAATTGATCAATCTGCTTCCTTTAAACTTCAGCATCTCTTTTATTTATGTGATTCAGCTTTGTTCTGAGTTCTTGCTATCTGTCAAACTCGACTATGTTTTCAGAAAGGTTTTCACCTAACTTTTGCATGCTTCTGATCTTTTCTCTATTACTAAGCCAATGAAATTTGACCTACGTGACTATCATGCTATTACTGTATGCTACCTCTTCTTGCCATAGCTTGGCCTCACATGTCTATTACTTGTGCACCTCATTTATATACTGGGTCCCTTCTATGATTGATTTTCAAACTTGTGATTGATTTTCAAAACTTTTCCTTGTGCAATTCTGATTTTTTTACTCGCCCGTTAAGGGTTAATTCATTCTCCCTGTTTGTTTGGCCTTACCAAATCCTTTGCAAAAATAAGTACACTCCTGTATTTAGACTTAATCCCTTACTATATGGTTTTACTGCTCCTTTTATGGCAACAATCATTCTGCTTACAAATTGATTTTCTTTCCTTATATTAATCATGTTAGTGTCCGCTGAGCAGTAATCCCTTGATTAAAGGGAAAAACATGTGTTAATTGATTTTGACTGTGATTATTTAAATGTTTGTGTTGAAACCGTATTTGTTACCTTGTTTTCAAAACTATAAATACTTGTACCTCTTCTCTTTCAAGAACAAAGGTTCGAACAGGAACAAGTCATTATTTCTTCTGTCAAATACACTTAGATTTTCTTAAAAATATTCGAGTTCTCTGAATTCATAAGCTTAAATTCTCTTCTCTGACTGTGGTTTGGCTGAAATCTTGCTTTTCTTTGCTTGCTTCTTCTGCAACTGGTATTTTATATTTGTTTAATTTCTGCCACTCCCCTATGTGTTTATTCTTCAGTTCATTCTTTGTTTGGCTTACTACTTCCACAATGTAATTTTTTGCAACTAACCCCCATTTCCTTTTGTATGTTGAGTTAGGGTTCAGAAACATGACAACACTCGACTTTGTTGTTCATGTATATGGACTGGACTCCCTGAGTCCTAAACTCTTTCAATTCCCATTCACCTTTCCCCTTTATATGTATCCTGAGCTTAAGACCTTGGTCTGGCAGTGTCCTAATCACTATCTAGACCATAGTCTGACCTTCAATAGGTCTGTGCTCTTATTTACTGGCTGAACAGGCTTGGTCAGGGGTGTGCTAGCCTACCTCATGGTTAGGTATGACCACCAGCTTGCCTTGGCATTCTCTCCCCCTCTCTATTACACTTGCACTCATTCTTAGAACTTAAGTTCTGCCCCTCTCCTGTGAGCCTTGCCTTGGAACCCCTGAGCTCCCTCTGAACTTGGACACTTGAGGGTTGGCTCTTCCACACTGTACTATAACTCATCCTGATTAATATATTGGGTGTAAGCACTACCTGGGGTTCCTGAAACTCCTTGGATCTCTGAAACACTCTAGATAAGAGAAGGGTTTGGAAATCTTGATCTCGGAAGTGTGTCAACCTCATATTATTAGACACTAAGTCTGAATTAGGTTGCTCAGATGTAGCTATTAATTTTTTATGTACTTTTAATTTCAGTTTTGTTCTACTGGTCTATAATAATTTGTATAAACTCATGGGGATTTAGTGAAAAGGGGAAGGGGGTTACTTTTATGTACAAAGGGTAGAAAATATACCTATAGGATGTTGTTTCTAATTTGTGCAACTTCATACGTAAGAAGCATGCCTATAGGATTTAACTTGTGAATTCTGTAACTATGCATATAGATACCATGCCAATAGGGGTTTGCATCTCTGCATATAATACATCATTAGGCAAACAGTTAGGTTTAATAATAAAAATGGAATGTATAGATATTATTGTTTATAAGGCTTCTATTAGTATTTGAAAAGTATCACATATAAAAAGCATGCCTATAGGGATTTCGAACCAGAGATGTATCATTTGTTTAAAATAGTATCGATTTTCCTAAAAACAAATGACTTTTCTTTCTGAACTTACTCGCATTAACTCTGGTAAACATTTTTTTAAATCAGCCTAAAAGTCATTTCTTTGTACTTATCTGACAAATTTCTTCTACTCAGTCTGCAACTTAGTTCTTTTGTTAAAAAAATTGGCAACTTTTTTTCTAACCAGTCTGCATTATGAAACTCGTTTTATTTGTTAAACCACGTTTATAACAATCCAGTAACCTTTTTCTGAAACCTATTTCTTACTCTATAATTTTCCTTTAAAATCAGCTTGTGTTTTAAAATCAGTAGTCCCATCCAACACATCGACAAAAAGGAGTAACTAATCAACGGGGTCAGTCTTAAACAACTGCATTTGAGTAAGCCTAATGCAGACTTCCTTTCTAAAAATATGTGTTGAGCCAGTCTGCTTATCGTTTTAATTTAATTTAAGACTAAATAAGTATGTGCAAGACATGCAAACTCTATGGCTTTATCTGATTTTCGGAGGCTTATTTGAGCCCTACTTGTTTATTTGCTTTCCCTTTTACATGCATTATGTGTTTTGATTGACGCCCTAGAGTTTTGTCCTTTGAAAACTCTTAAAAGGTCTCAAATCCCTCTCCCTTTAGGACTAGTATTCCAAATGCCCCCGGGGCTGATAGGATTGGGACGGGTACTAGCATGCAATAAGTAAGGAGACATTCTGCGCTTTAATACCTTAATGGGGTGGGAAGGGTAGATATGTATTTGATGACTACGCGATAACACCACGTGTTTAAACGGTTACCGGGTGTTGTGTGGGGTAATCCATATTGTTTTTAAATGTAGGACCCCTCTCCCTTTACCTGTTTATTTTTAATTCGAAAACTGATTTTTCTCAAATTTCAGCTTCTGTAACTGCTACTCCCATCAATTATGTAAAATTTCTCCCTCTCTTCACTCATTTATTCTGAATTCTAAAACTACTTTCTTCGCAAAATTTCAGCTTCTTTAACTTCATTTTAGTTTCAAATTATTTGCAACTATTATATGAAAACCCCCTCGTATTAGTAATTCTTGCTTGATTACTTATGTTTGCTTGCTTAAAGTCACAATTGTGACATGGCCGCGAACTACACTAGTGGATCTTGAGGGGTGCCTAACACCTTCCCCTCGAGATAATTTCTAGCCCTTACCCGAACTCTGGTTCTTCATCTCAGTTCTTTCTTAAAAGTGTCCTAATGCACTATAATCATTAGGTGGTAACTCTTCAATTCCAAAAACTCAATTCCCAAACGGGAATAGAGTTGTCTTCCCGAATGTCGTAAACCCGATTTTGCTTTAGGAAAAGGGGGCGTCGACAAAATGGCGACTCTGCTGGGGATTCTTTAGGCTTTCACCATTTCATGTTATATATGACTTTATTGCTTTCTTTTATTTCTTTGTTTACTGTCTCTATTCGAAACCGACTTGTCTTTTTTTCATTTTCTTTAACATTTGCTTTTACCTCTTTCCATCAATACCCTTGTAATTTTGAGCAATTATTGTAAACATTTATTGTTTGAACGTGAAAATACATGTCAATTTGTTTCATTCTTGTAAATTGCATCTTCAATATCATATTCCACTCGTGCCAAAAAAATACCATAGCAACGCTTATAATGAGTGGTTGCGCCCTTCCAATATTATCACCCTTTAAATTTTGCAAAGGCGTATTTGCAGTAAAACCAGTCAATCAGCGATGCAGTCGACGGTTCTGTGCCTTTCCCTCTTGAGTTGTCCGCCAAGGGTACCTGTCTAATACCCCAATAGAATCCTTACTCCGATTAAACCGTACATGCATCATGGTCAAACCTAGCCGAGTCAGTTATGTTGTCCGCATAATGACTCATTAAGATAGCCTTGTCCAAAGACCACCGGGCTTCCTTGAAACCCAAACGGACACCTCCATGTTTTGTGCATTAATATGGGGAGCTAAATGTTTGCTATGCTAATTGTCGCTCCAAAACCCACACGCAAGGATACGTGGTCATACAATTAATAAAATGATAAGTCGAGTGTCGAACCCACATAGACTTACATCAATTACTCACTAACATGCCAATATTGTTATTCCGTCAAACTATATTCAAGTTCAAGAGTTTAATTATGCTTTATAATTCTTAATAACAATTAAATTATCAAGTAACGAGTTGATTGTTGTGTATTCTATAGCGATAAATATTCCAGGGTTGTGATTTATTCACCTATCATATTGTGTTCTAATTGACTCTTCCCATCATATAATTCACTCATGGTTGCTAATTAATCGACAAATGCTCTCATAGCCTTCTCCCGAACTACTACTCGCCTATTCTCAATAGATTAACGCCTATATTCCTATGAAATCAATCTATTAAGAACATATTAAGATCATGATATTCAATTAAGCATGGTGCCTAGGTATATTCCTATCCTAACCACAAATCTACTCCCCCTAAGGGTTAAGATCATGCTCTCTTCAATTCTTCTCTAATCTAAACATGACTTTCCCAAGCATAGAATAGATAGTAAATAGAACTTAACTAATGGCCAGGCAATTAAGCAATTAAACTCAGAATTGAAGAAGCAACCATATATGAATGAAATATAATCAAGATCTAGTCAATATCAAACAACAATATTCATGGCTAAATCACAACCCCAGAACAATAGATGTTTTAGCCACTCATGATGTAATAAAATAAATTCATAAGTTTTTATTAATTGAAAATACTGGAAAAGATGAAGAAATCCGAGTTGATCTTCGCTCCTCAATGTTTCTAGCGTGTCTCCTTGCTCCCAGATCTGTCTCTACTCTCAAAATAGGCTTTAGGGTGGTCTTTATACGTGTTGGATCGGTTTTTGGGCCGGCTAAATCGAATCCCGGGTCAAATAGGCAACTTCGCGTAACCGGCGTAGAGCCCGGCGCCCGACGCCGTCCATAGCACCCAGAATTTTAAGCACACTATCTTTGGTGCCACAGGTGGCACCAGGCACTAACTATGGCGCCCTAGCTGGCCTAATTTTTTATTTTGTCCGTTTTAGCTTCAAACCTTGCACGTTTTGCTCTCACTTGCTCCCGAATCATTTCTACAAGAAAAAACATTATAAATTAATATAATTCATATCATTTAACATCCCAAATTCACGAAACAAGAGTAAAATATGAGGCGATATATAATAAAATATATATACTTTAAGATAAACATCAACACCCCACACTTAGACTCTTGCTCTTCCTCGAGCAATTGGACAATCTACTAACCCCAACTACGTACAAAGTTCAATCATAGAGGAGCACCTTAACTTTTAACAATACATTATACCCTTGACTACAATCAATACTGGCACACTAGCATGAACACACAAAATTCCACATTCTTCCCGTTTATGCATACCCAAGTATAATATTTCAATTCAATAAATTCCAACAACCTATGCGTCACCACCCAACCTCAACAATCGACTTGCAACCACTAAGCACCCTCAATTCATGCACTTACCCAACAAGAAATTTTACAACATTACCAATCATTCATGAGACCATGTGCTCTCACCAACAAACAAAAGAGTGAATATAAATTGGTCCACACTTTCAAATATACTTTTGAATATAGATTAAG